>CM077167.1:59814595-59996565 GCA_039583875.1 Platanthera guangdongensis | reverse complement strand
CCCCCCCCCCCCCCCCCCCCCCCCCCCCCCCCCCCCCCCCCCCCCCCCCCAGGATTGTCATATCTAGCTTGCTCAGAGAAGTGGAATGTGTTTGGACCCCGAGAAGATCCCGCTGCCAGGCTCCCACCTAGCTGGCAGCCGGAATCACTCAGTGTCATCCCTAGCCTCGAGAAGATCCCGCTGCCAGGCTTCCACCTAGCTGGCAGGGCCGGAAGTCACTCGATGGAATGTGTTTGGACCCCGAGAAGATCCCGCTACCCCCGAGAAGATCCCCTGCCAGGCTCCCACCTAGCTGGCAGGGCCGGAAGTCACTCGGTGGTCATCCCTAGCCTCGAGAAGATCCCGCTGCCAGGGCTTCCACCTAGCTGGCAGGACCGGAAGTCACTCGATGGAATGTGTTTGGACCCCGAGAAGATCCCGCTGCCAGGCTCCCACCTAGCTGGCAGGGCCGGAAGTCACTCGGTGTCATCCCTAGCCTCGAGAAGATCCCGCTGCCAGGCTTCCACCTAGCTGGCAGGGCCGGAAGTCACTCGATGGAATGTGTTTGGACCCCGAGAAGATCCCGCTGCCAGGCTCCCACCTAGCTGGCAGGGCCGGAAGTCACTCGGTGTCATCCCTAGCCTCGAGAAGATCCCGCTGCCAGGCTTCCACCTAGCTGGCAGGGCCGGAAGTCACTCGATGGATGTGTTTGGACCCCGAGGAGATCCCGCTGCCAGGCTCCCACCTAGCTGGCAGGGCCGGAAGTCACTCGGTGTCATCCCTAGCCTCGAGAAGATCCCGCTGCCAGGCTCCCACCTAGCTGGCAGGGCCGGAAGTCACTCGATGGAATGTGTTTGGACCCCGAGGAGATCCCGCTGCCAGGCTCCCACCTAGCTGGCAGGGCCGGAAGTCACTCGGTGTCATCCCTAGCCTCGAGAAGATCCGCTGCCAGGCTTCCACCTAGCTGGCAGGGCCGAAAGTCACTCGATGGAATGTGTTTGGACCCCGAGAAGATCCCGCTGCCAGGCTCCCACCTAGCTGGCAGGGCCGGAAGTCACTCGGTGTCATCCCTAGACTCGAGAAGATCCCGCTGCCAGGCTCCCACCTAGCTGGCAGGGCCGGAAGTCACTCGATGAATGACTCAGTAGGCGATAACCTGCAACCCAGAACAAATCACGTTGCCGGACTCCCACCTAGCCGGCGAGGCCGGGAAATACTCGAAAGGCTGAGCAGCAGGTCGGAATCACAAGAGTTAGTCAGAAAAAAGGGAGAAAGGGCCTAGCATAGCCCCACCCTCAAGCCCCAGGAAAGGCGGCCGAGTAGACGCAAAGGCCTGGGCGAGAGCCCGCAGGGAATTAGCAAACGGACGAGGGCGAGCCGGCTCGCCTCGCTCGAGGGACGAACCGGCTCGCCTCACTTGGCGGACGGGCAGCCGCCTCGTCCGAGCCGGCCGCAGGGGCAGGTCGCGCCATCCGGCAATAACAAGCGTTGGAAAAATAAGGCGGCGAAGAGGGCATTCATAAAAGGAACAATAGCTAAAAAATACGAAGTATAAGCGCAACTCGCGCATACATCTCAGAACAGATTGATATACATGATAATGTTCATCTAAAAGAATAAATTACGAGAGTCTGGGGAAACGCGAGATCTGGGTTGAGAAATCCTAAATGGGCCGGAAGCCTTTGTCGCCAGGTTCCGGCACGGGGAGAAACAGCGCCGGCACCACGTCTTCCGCCGAGAGTCCCGCTGCCTCGCTCGTAAGCAGATCCGCGCGCCGCAGCGTTTGCATCGTGTATTTCGCTGCGCTGGTCGCGTTCTTTTGCATTAGCACCTCCAGGTCGTAGTCGGAGAGATGCTCACGCGCAGACCCTGCTGTCTGGAGAGGAGGGACAGCGCGGCCTCCAGCTCGCGTACCCGCGCCTCCAACGCCGCCTTCTCTTGGCCAAGGGTGGCGATCTCGACACCCATCCGGCTCGCCGTCGCCGCGTCCTGGGGAAAAGAATAAGAATAATCGTGATCTGTGCCCGCGAAAAGGGGAGAGGGTAATTCAGGTTGAGCACGTACCACCCCGCCCAGGTACTGCGCGAGGGCCTCCTCGGCAGCGTCGGCTCGCCCCCTGTGAAGGTCCGCGTCCACCTGAGCGAGCTTTCAGGCCTCTTCCTTCTCATCCGCCATCTTTTGGATGGACGCGGCGTTCCGCTCCACCTGGGTGCAGCGCCTCCCCACCATGTGAGCCAGCTCCAGACCGCGCAGCTGGGCCCGCGCGCTCTCATGAATCAGCACTCGCGTCTCCTCCTTGTCATAAATGGCGGCGTCTTCGCGCGAGTACAGGCCAAAGGAGAAGTTGTACGCCTCCCCGCCAATGGTATCCTGCTCCATCCAGCTCGGCAGCAGGGTCGAGATCATCGCGCGGTTCGACTCCTTATCCCACGCCAGGAGCGGGATGCCGAGCTCGTCCTGGTACCTCTCGCCGTAGCCGAAGTTACGATGCCCTCTCGGCACCCGCTCCGCAGCAGCTTGACACCCGCCCGGCGACGCGGAGGTGCCCGCCGCCCTTACCGGGAGTCGCTGGTCAAAGCAACCAGCGGGGGCGAGGGGCCCTCAGTCGGCAGGACCGCGGGGGCCTTACCCTTTCTTTGGCTCGCGGCGAGTTGTTGATCCACGGTCTTCGCCACCTTCGGCGGAGGGGCTGGCTGTCCGCCACCCGGCCGCTTCTTGGCCGGGACCGATGGGATGTCGCGCTGGGCGGCATCCGCAGCCTGCGCACGGGCGAGAACCCCGGGGGGAATGCGAGCGCTCTCGTAAGGAGGGTGAAGAGGGATGTCGCGCTCGCCTGACAGAAGGAAGGGGTGAGATAAAGGAAGAAAGGGAATAAGATATAACAGCGGCGAGTGACAAACCTCCCCCCGGCGGGACAGCGGCGAGGTCGTCAAGATGGCGGCGCAGGAACGCAACCTCAAAATTCTTCCCAGCGAAGAATGCGCACAGGTCAGCTTCGTGGCCGCCTAGGCTGGGGGGGCGGTAGCTCGCCTCGCTAAGCTGCACCGGCGAGAAGGGGACGTTGCCGAAGTCCCCCTTGACGAACAGGAATCTCTTGAGCCAATTGTGGCTCTTGTTGACTGTCTCCCGCACCTTGAGGTGAGCGCTGGAGAAGTAGGCCGTCCCGTCTCGATTCGCCCGGAAGGAAAACAGCTTCCGGAACACGGCGAGGCTGAACTCCACCCGCTCCTCTCGCAGGAAGCAGGCGAACCCCACCATGACGGCGATAGAGTTCGGGGTCATTTGGCCTAGGACGATCCCGAAATACTTCAACACCTGTCGCACCTCGGGCCACAGGGGAAGTCGCAGGCCCACCTCAAAGTGAGCGAGAGGGATGGCGAGCTCATCCCTAGACAAGTCGTTGATCTTCTCCCCATCCCCGGGCCGCCTCGCAGAAAAGCCCGGCGGAACGTGGTCGCTAAGGGCATCCAGGTACTCGCGCTCAGAGAGGACGGCGCGAGGAAAATCGTGCTCGGAGAAGGTCCAAGCGCACTTGCTTCGGCCGTCCACGTCGCCGCCGCCTCCGCCCATTCCCATCGAGTCGCCGCTGAACGCGCAAAGAAGAGCCAGAAGGCGAGCACAGACGGTACTCCGCGGGGAACGGGAAGCAGGAGGTTTGGAATCGGTGGAGAGATAAGGGCCTGCAAGGCCTATTTATAGGAAAAGAGAAAGGGCGGGAACCTCCCGCCGAAAGATGGGGTGCGGATAGCAAAAATCAATCCGACGGTTCGACTTCCCGCGCGCGACTGCACCTCAAAGGTCGGTCCGGCACGGTTCTCGCCCGGCCGCAACCGCGGGAGACCAGTGCAGGCGAGCCTCAACCCGCACCCGCACGCTGTTCCGCGCGAGTCGGGAGAATCCCGTCTGGCGAGCCCCTCGGCTCGCCCTCGCCCCGATCAGCGCAAGAGGAAGAACGGGCCCTTTTCCTTAACCCGCCCGCAGAAAAACAATAAAAACAGCATGATATTTCCAATGAACCTCAGCAGTAACAAGTTAGGCCCATAGGCGGGCTAAAACAGTCGCTAGCGATTACAAATACAAGATACAAGATAACTCCGAAATGACAACAACCCCGCGGTATCCCGCAAGCGAGGGGCAGAAAACTGGGTCAGTACTCGACCCACTTCCACCTGTGCCGCCTCTTCGTTCCCGACCGAGGCGGCACGCGAGGATCGTGGTAATCGCGAACCGCCACCAGCTCCCGCTGAGCCATGCCGACCTGCTCCATGGCGCTCTTAAGATGCCCCTCGGCTCGCGTTATATGCACGCCCGGTGAGGTGACATCGTCGTCTTCCGCTTCGCGCGGAGGACCCTCCAAGGCCGCGAGCCGGACCTCGGTCTCGGCCTTGTCGTCATCGATCCTCTTCATGATCTCCTGCAGCAGCAGTGTGTGTTTCTGGAACAACCGCGTCACCTGCCTCTTCATCCCCGCCGCATCGGTCGGGTCGCCCAGGTAGTCAGAAACACTGTCCACGTCGGGCGGAGGCGAGTACCCTTCACTCATCTCGGTTTCAGAAGAGGCCCTGTTAAAGCCTGCAAACGGGGGTGGGTCAGAAGGAGCGAGCAAGAGACAAAGCCAACGATAAAAGCCAACTCACCAGGGGTTGGCACGTCGCCCGCACCGACAGATGGGCGAGAAGAGCCCGGCCGACCCTGAAAGTTTCCTCCCTCGAGGGTCTCAAGAGATTTTCCCAGCCCGTGGGAAGCCGCCGGACATGGAGTTTCCGGAGGTGGGCGGTCTGGAACCGGGGAACCAGCGACCTTCTCGGGCGACACGCGAGGGGGGCGATCCTCTCCCCCATTCCCCACCTCGTCACAGGGAATCGCCTGCAAAACAAAAGGTCAGAGTTACGGCAATAACCCGCGGAAGGTCACGTACCCCGGGGACTACCTCGACACCCGCCGCCGAGCTGGAGCCCGGACAGTCACCCGCCAGAGACCGCCTGACAATCTTTCCCTTCACCGGCCTGAAGAGAGGGCCGAGAGACCCGCGTGATAACCAAGGGGCAGCCTCGAGGGCCTCCTCCTGAGTCTTCAGGCCCGCTGCCGCCAGGCGAGCTCGCACCTCTTCGCCGACCGGCATCGGGAAATTAAGGCCTGCTCAAAGGAAATGAAAGGATCTGGGGAGCCCCCTCCAGGGGTTAGCGGTGAGTATTTATAGCAGGACAGTGGGCCCCCACCAGAAGATTCCCTGCCAGCTCAGCACAGAGCTCGCCGAACACGCGGGTTGGATGATTCTTTCCGAGCTTGATTCAAGCTCAAAAAGAGCGGGGATTGTGTACAACCCTGTGTCCGGCGAGCGGGTCCCGCCGGGGAGGTTGAGCAGGCCTGGCCCCGCGACCCGCACCCGAGCGACAAAACGGGCTATACGGCGGAAGGGCTGGCCCGCTCCCGCTCATTTCAGGCGAGCGAGCCGGCGAGGCGAGTGAGCTGGCGACCCGCGATTGGCGGGTCGATCGAAGTCGCGACGACCGCCGACCAACCTCCACACGCGACCTGGCTGCCGATCCGCCCGGCATAAGACGGGCAGCTCGCCCATATCGTCTCGCGCTCGCCCAGGGAGGATAGGCGAGCCGCGAGGCCAGGCCGCGCCCGCCTCCTGCGGGGGAACTGGAGGCGAGCTGACCCACAGGGGTGCGAATAGCTACTCAGAACAGCGGAGCCTCGCTGTTGGCAGATCAGGTTGGACTGCGCATAGCTATTCAGAACAACGGAGTTTGGCTGTTGGCAGACCCAGCCAGGGGCCTTTTGGTATTTCCAGGTCAGTCCTTTTGGTTATTGGCAGTTCAGATTCTGAAAACCTATAAATAAGACCCAAGGGGTACCTCAGAGGACACGCTTTTAGTGCCTCCTTACTCTCATTTTCAAGTGTTCTCTGAGGGTACCTTAGCTCGGCTCTTGGCTAAGGAGGGGAAGCGCTCAGAGATCTTCCGGGTTTGTGGTGGGACCTCCCTACCGAGCCCTTGGGTCTGTTCTCTCTTGTCTCTTTCGTTGTTTTTCTTGCAGGAGCAAAGTAGGCGCGAGACCACCCCTTCCCCAAGGGTCGAACTCCACAAGAGACCGGATTCCGGTTTCAACATTGATCATTCTCAACTTGTCAGTATTGTTCTTGAAGTTGTCGCTGCATAGCCCTTGGTGAAAACATCGGCAAGCTGATCAAATGAGCTCTCAAATGGAGTGCAGACATTCCCCTTGTCGATGTGGTGTTTGATGAAGTGCCTTTCAACTTCCACATGTTTGGTCCTGTCATGTTGAACTGGATTGTGTGCATTGCTGATGGCCGCCTTGTTGTCACAGTAGATAGTAATATGTTTGTTCACCCGAAGGCCCAAATCCTGGAGAATGATTCTTAACCACAGTCCCTCACAAACACATTGAGTCATTGCTCTGTATTCTGCTTCAGCACCTGAGCGAGCTACCACGTTCTGTTTCTTGCTCTTCCATGAAACCATGTTGCCTCCCACAAATGTGCAGTACCCGTGGTTGACTTTCTATCATCTTGACTATCAGCCCAATCAGCATCAGTAAATAGCTCAACCTCTAACGACTGATTAGCCTTGTACAGAATCCCACGCCCTGGTGTCTTTTTGAGATATCGCAGCACCCTAAAGGCAGCCTGCTGATGGCATAACGTAGGAGAGTGTATATACCGACTTAGGTTACCCACCACAGACGTGATATCCGGACGAGTATGAGACAGATATATGAGCCTCCCAATCAGTCGTTGGTATTTTGAGGCGTCCGCTTTCTTCCCACTAATATTTGCATCAATCTTATGATTAGCCTCAATTGGAGTGTCAACAGGAGCACACCAAAGCATCCCAGTCTCCTCCAGAAGATCAAGAGTATGCTTCCTTTGTGAAATGAAGATCTCCTGTCGGGACCTCGCAACTTCAATTCCTAAAAAATATTGCTGCTTTTCCAGATCTTTGACTTCAAATTATCCGCCCAGTTGTTTTTTCAAGTATTTGATCTCATCCAAGTCATCTCCGATAATGATGATGTCATCCACGTACACAATAAGGATAGAAACCAAAGCACCCTTCCTTTTGATGAAGAGGGTATGATCAGCTTAAATTTTAGTATATCCAAGGCATAGCATGGTCTTGTTAAAACGCCCAAACCACGTTCTTGGAGACTGTTTCAGGCCATACAAGGATTTTAGCAGGCGACAGACCCTCCGGTTGGACTCTTTGGAAACAAGGCCAGGGGGAATATCCATATAGACCTCCTCTTCCAGATCACCATGCAGGACTGCATTCTTGACATTGAGCTGCATTAGCTCCAATCCACGAATCACAACACAAGAAAGATGTACCCGGATTGAGTTCATCTTGACAACAGGAGCAAAGGTCTCCTGTTAGTCAATGCCTTGAGCTTGGGTATATCCACGAGCCACTAATCGAGCTTTGTATCGCTCGACCACCCCATCTTGGTTCTGTTTAACAGTGAAGACCCAACGGGATCCGACCGTTCGCTTCCCAGGGGGATGGCTAGTGAGCCGCCATGTCTTATTTTTATCCAAGGCACTCAGTTCCTCCTCCATAGCCTGTTTCTATCAGGTATCTGAACAGCCTCCTGCCATGTCTTAGGAATCACAATAGATGAAAGAGAGGAGATAAATGCTTTATGAGCCTGAGATAGATGAGTATAACGAATGTAGTTGACAATGAGGTGTTTGGTGCCACCCCTTTTACCTATAAGACGTGAAAGAGGAACATGGAGGTCATCATCTGATTCTGGAGCTGAGACGGTCACCGGTACTGGCGGAACATTCACAGTCTGCACTTGCTCAACAGTCCTGGGACGGCGTTAGTACGTGTATAATATAGGTGGAGCGGAGGTGGAAGGAGGGGAAGCAACAACAATTGGAAGGGGAGATTCGATGTTAACAATTGAAAGAGGAGATTCGATGTTCTCGTCATCGTCACATCTCGTGTCCCCCTGATGAGGACGAAAATACGATTCCCCCTCACGAAATGTGACATCCACATTGCAATAGTAACGCCGAGTCGGAGGATGATAACAACGATACCATTTGGTGGTAGGGGAGTACCCAACGAAAATACACCGCAGGGAAGAAGTTTATCACGATGCGGGGTATGAACATGAACAAAACATTCAGAGCCAAAGATACGAGGAGCAAGATGAGAGGTGTGGATGATGTGTTGTTTGGTAAGACATGATAGGGGCGTATCAAATGTGAGGGCACGAGACGGTAGACGGTTAATAAGAGGAGCAGCTGTGAGAACTGCATCACCCCAGTTGGATTTGGGAAGGTGCATAACAAGGAGTAAACACCGAGCCATCTCCAGCAAATGTCTATTATTCCGTTCGGCCACTCCATTTTGGGTGGTGTGGACGCACGTGGTTTGATGTATGATGCCATTATCAGATAGATAGGCCCCAAAAACACCCCGATCATCATATTCCCCAACATTATCACTACGCATCACACGAATTTTGCCACCAAATTGTTGGTTCACCATCTTATGAAACGTCTGAAAACAGGAAAAAACATCACTTTTCTTTTTAACCAAATAAACCCACGTAACGCGAGAGTGATAATCAATAAAAGTAACAAAACATTTATAACCAGATAAAGTTAACACTGGAGACGAGCCCCAAACATCAGATTGAATAACATCAAATGGACAAAAACTAGGACAGACAAATGACTAGTACTCTGACGGACATGTTTAGAGCATTCACATGCATCACAAGAGAAAGACTGAATTAAAGAGGTAAAAACATGAAACAATTTAGTAAGATAAAGAGGCGAAGGGTGGCCAAGGCGCTGGTGACAACGTTGAATGTCATGTAGAGTCGGAGATCTGGTGGATGAAAAAACATTGGAAGAAGACTGGTCCAGCAAGTACAGTCCACCAATGTTCCTACCACTGCCAAACGTCCGCCTCGTATACAGATCCTAAAATACACAAACATCTGGAAAGGAGGTCACAGAACAATTTAAAGAAGTAGTTAAGTGACTAATGAAAAACAAATTGCGAGTAAAAGACAGGACATGCAAAACAGAGGACAGTGAGAGGTCGGGAGAACAGGTGACAGTCCCTTTACCAGCGATGGCGGAGAGGGAGCCATTAGCAACAATAACCTTATCACGACCAGAAAGAGGAATATAAGAGGTAAAACCTGAGGTAGAATCATTCATGTGATCGGTCGCACCCGAGTCAATAATCCACGCGGAAGGTGAGGAAGACACATCATGAGCACTGGAGAGGCACAAAGTAGCAAAAACAGCATGAGAACCGACAATAGGAGAGTTAGTGTGGCAGCGCAGCATGCGACAAAGAGCATCTAATTCAACAGCAGACAAGCCGCCAGAGGTGTCCTGAACCTCAGTAGAGTGCGTAGAGAACTGAGTACGATCGCCAGACTGACGGCCACCACCAACGGTGCCCACCGCGACCCCGAGCTCTAGAACCCCGACCAGCAGGGGCAAGGTGAGGGTGTAAACGAAAACAGGAGTCCCTGGTATGGCCCTTCTTCCCACAATAGCTACAAAGAGGAGGTCCGCGTGAAGCCGCATCAAGCGCAAAATGATCAGCAGCAGGAGCAACACCAAGAGTACGACGGCGATTCTTATCATTGAGGAGCATGCTGAAGGCCTCCCGAAGAGAGGGAAGTGGCTCGCGATGGAGAACATGCAAGCGAACAACATCAAACTCCATGTTGAGCCCCATAAGGAAGCCGTGGACACGAAAATGATCTTTGTCTTTCTGAAGTGTCAGCGCATCAGCAGTACAAGCAACCGTAAAAGTATTGAAGAAGTCCAGTTCCTGATAGAGCCGCTCAAACTCGGAATAGTAGGCAGAAACAGACATAGTGCCCTGATTCAGTTCCAGAACACGGCGAGTGAGCACATACACTTGCATCGAACTGCCTGCCTGAGAGTAGGTATCACGGGCTCGAGTCCAAATATCATATGCGTAGTCCAACAACATATAACTGCGATACACCTGAGAGGACATCGAGTGAAGTAACCACGAGACAACCAACAAATTTTCCGCATCCCATTTTTTCCATGTGGGATCAGTACGCGGTGGCTCAACGGTGGTACCATCAATAAGTCCATATAAATGGTGGCTGCGAATAGCTTGCTAGGCCGCCCGGGACCATTCTAGATAATTCGTGCCATCGAAGGCAAGAGTAGTGATCTTCAACGAGCCAAACTGGCCATGGCTCTGAGGAGGGTCGGCAGACAAACCGGTTGGAACACCGGATTGAGGAGCCGTGGAGATAGTGGACTGATCATCCATTGAGAAGAGAGATGGAAGAGCTCCAAATCGGAGAAAACGGCCTCCAACGGGTCCCCTATAGATCATGACGCCGGATGGAACACTGGAGGAGGTGAGCAAGGTGTCTCCGACTGCCCCATGGAGGACAAAACGACCGGATACGCGGGGGGCCGCCCGGAAGGGCGGGCGGAGAAGGCCTCCGAAGGCGGAGAGCCGCTAAAGAGAGACGGAGGGCCGCGGAAGAGAGACGGTGGTGGCGTACGGTCGAGCAGACTGGTAACGGCTGGCGGACTGGTGACGGACTGCGACGGGTCGAGCGGAAGGAGGCGAGCGGGATCGAGGCGAGCGGTATCGACGAAAGCGGAAGGAGCCGAGCAGGATCAACGATTGCGGGAGCGGCGGAAACCCTACTGGCTCTGATACCAAGTAGAAATCGAGATTAAATTTTTCACACACCCTAAACTGGGCACCACATACATATATATAGGTACATTAGCACGTGACATATCACGTGAAATACATAATCTCAATACGAACTAAAAACGAATATCCAACTTATTCAACTGCATATTGTTTTGTGTTTGGAGTCACATATCCTTTGCTATTAGGGTAGTAACTCTTGCATTTATTCTCTAGTGTTTAGTCTTATGGTTTGATGCTTTGCACAGTATATGTGATGTAGTGGCAGGCTGGGGCGTGGGAAAACTAGACGCACTACGGGGTTTTGCGACGTGGACAACCCAACACAGCACGAGCTTCACAAAGTCCAAACAGTTATTAGCGTAGATTAAATAAATAACTTTAAGCACATGCAGAGATCCACCAAGGGGTAGTGGCAAGGGAAAAGCACCTAGGCGTGGTTACGAATCGGGAGCGCAAAGATTTAAATTAAAACGGATTAGCCCTGCAAGTTAGCACAAAATCAAGTAATCCAAGCACCACTCAATTGATAAACGTAACACAGAGATCTAAGCAAAGTAAATCATGTTGAAACTCAAATCCAAAATACAACTTACAATCTTACGTAGAGCCAATCGGACGAAGGAGGGCACCAAATGTGGAGAGGAAGGGATCCGGGTCGGTGGAGGCCAGCCGTGGGGGAATACCGCGGGCTCACGGGCCGCGGGGAACTAGGAAGGGGCTGATTTGGGCGGAGACCGGGCTGGAAGTGGTCTGACGGGAGAGGGCAAGGCAGGAAGAAGGCCGTCGGAGGTGGCGGAGGGTTGGGGATGGCTGTCGGGGAGCAGGGGGCTTGGATGGTGGTCGTCGAGGCTGCAGGGGGGGCTGGAAGTTGGACGGCGAGGCTGCTGGAAGGAGGGAAGCTGGCCGACGGGTTGCTGGAGGGTTGGGGGATCGGACGGCGGGTTGCTGGCGGGCTGGGGGTTGGACGGCGGGTTGCTGGAGGACTGGGGGAGCTTGACGGGATGGCTGAGGGGCTGGGTAGCACTCGTCGGGCGGCTGGAAGGGTGGAGGCGCCCCGTCGGAGGCGAGGACGGGACGAGCGGCAGCGGGAACCCTAGGCGTCGCACCTGGGGGGTGTTGGCGTTGCACCAACCGACCGGTTGAAGAGTCACTCAATCACTCGGTGCCTAACTTTTCCTCTTGGCTCCTATAAATAGAAAAAGAAGCTAGTGCATCCAGAATCGATGGATCAGATCGCCCAATCTTCCGGGTGCCCAAGTAATATCAATACATGCCCGAATAAAAGAAAACGAAATACGAAAAATACTCGCGTCGACCTTCCGGATACATCCGCGGGCTCGGATCGTCCGGAAGGGCCCTCAAAGTGCAGGATCATAAAATCACGCCCGCTTTCGGCGGGAGTACACGTGCGTGGGCCAATGTCGACGTTGATCTCCATCAACTCCCCCCGGCTTAGAAGCATTCATCTCCGAGGAATGGAGACGATCATACGCCTGGCGTAGCTCGTGGGAAGTCTCTCAAGCTCTGCAGGGGCGATCCAAGTGTCATCAAAGCTGGGGCGGTCCCTCCAGTGGACCAGGTAGCGCAAGGTGCTCGGGTCTGCTGCTGTCATGTAATCATGGGCTAGGATGCCCTCAATGGCCTCCAGGCCCGTAGTAGTCTCTGCTGGCAGTGGCTCACTCTCTAATGAACTCTCCGGTGGAACAGCCGACGGTGGTGCAAGATCCCCAGGCGGTGACGCTGTGGGCAAGGACTGAGGGGGTGAAGGTGACAACGGGGAAAGTGGTGGCTCGAAGGGTGGCTCCGCGGGGAGGGGTTCGAAAGGATCCACATAAGTTTGCTCCTCGTAGTATGGAGTCAAGTCTTCTACATTGAATACTCTGCTGATCCCCATGTGCCTTGGAATATCAATCTCATAAGCATTTGGTCCTATCTTTTGTACCACCGTATAAGGGCCCATCCGCCTAGCATTTAGTTTCTTTGCAGTTCCAGAGGGGAACCTCTCCGCGCGAAGACGAACCAAAACCTGTGTACCAATCTCAAAACTCCTTTCCCTCCTGTGGACATCCGCATAGGCTTTATAATTATCATTACTTGTGATTTTTTTTCGGATGGATTCGTGAAGCTCATGCATGTGCTGGATAAAGGACTCAGCCGACTCACTAGGGAGGGACTCAAGTGGGAGGGGAATTAAATCAACCGGCTTCCTGGGTTCGTACCCTAACAGGATGTGGAATGGGCTAAGGCCAGTAGTCCTATTCACCGAGCTATTATACGCGAACTCTGCTAGGGGCAACACCGAGTCCCAAGTACACACATGCTCACCGACAAGGCAGCGTAAGAGGGAGCCCAAACTCCTATTGACCACCTCAGTATGTCCATCCGTCTGTGGGTGGTAGGCGGTGGAGAACTTGAGGGTGGTGCCCGTCTTCATCCATAGTGTCTTCCAGAAGTAGCTCATGAACCGGACGTCACGATCAGACACTATAGAGGAAGGTAATCCGTGGTCTCTAAAGAATAGGGCGGCCACCAAGGAGGCATCGGCCGTCTTGCGACATGGGATGAAGTGGGCCATCTTCGAAAAGCGATCAACGACAACATAAATGGAATCATGTTTCTTGGGCGTGCGGGGCAACCCAAGAACAAAGTCCATGCTGATGTCAACCCAGGGTTTGTGAGGGATCGGCAACGGGGAATACAGGCCGCTGGGTTGGCGAGATCCTTTCGCCGTCTGGCACGTCCTACAATGCCTAATCACACGCGCTACGTCCCCTTTCAGCGAGGGCCAATAGAAACGATCCTCAACCAAGGCGATAGTCTTGTCTCGCCCGAAGTGTCCGGCGGCGCCTCCCGCATGCATCTCCCAGATCAAGAAGTCACAGAGAGAAGTCGAGGGAATGCAGAGTCGGGCGCCGAAGAACAGGTATCCCTCGGAAACCGTAAACCCCTCAATAGTGTCTGGAAGATTCCGGATGAGGGACCGATAGATATCTCCAAAATCCGAACATTCGGCATACTCAACAACGAGACGCTCAAAACCAGTGACATGTGTGCTCATCGCCTGCAGGAGGCTAATCCGGCGACTCAAGGCATCAGCCGGCTTGTTTTCAACACCCGCGCGGTGTTTAATAACGTAGTGATAGCTCTGCAGAAACTCTACCCACTTGGCGTGCCTATGACTAAGCTTTGACTGGGACTCAAGATATCGTAGAGCCTGATGATCAGAGTACAACACAAACTCCTTGTGCAGGAGATAGTGCCGCTAATATCGCAAGGTCTGGACGATCGCATAAAATTCACGGTCATACGTGGAATACTGCTGGCGGGCCTCGTTCAGCTTCTCGCTGAAATATGCAATGGGATGGCCCTCCTGGCTAAGTACTCCACCAATCCCTAGGCCTGAAGCATCACACGCTACCTCGAAGGCTAGGCTAAAATCTGGCTATCTAAGGACAGGGGCGGAGGCTAAACGATCCTTGATCTCCTCGAAGGCCTTAGTGGCGGCTGTGGTCCACACAAAGTCTCCCTTACGAAGGCAGCTCGTAAATGGGGCCATAAGTGCACTAAAACCTCGGACAAACCTCCTGTAGAAGGTGGCAAGTCCATGGAAACTCCTGGCCTCGTGGATGGTCGTGGGGACAGGCCACTCACTGATCGCTCTCACCTTATCGGGGTCCACGGAGATGCCCGACGCCGAGATAATATAGCCAAGAAAGTGAACCGATTCAGCCAGAAAATCACACTTCTTCATATTGATAAATAAATGCTCCTTCCTGAGGGTATCACCAACCACTCAAATAGGCCATCCTTCGTCTTGAAGGCCGTCTTCCATTCATCCCCCTCACGGACCCTAATCTGGTGATATCCGCTCCTAAGGTCAATTTTCGTGAAAATACGGGCACCAGCCATAGCGTCAAGTAAGTCGTCAAGGCGGGGAATCGGAAAACGGTACTTCACTGTGATCTTATTGATGGCTCTACTGTCAACGCACATGCGCCAGCTCCCGTCCTTCTTCGGGGTGAGAAGGGCTGGGACCGCGCACGGCTCAAGATCTCGCGTACGAAGCCCTTCCTAAGTAAATCATCAACCTGTCGCTTTAGCTCGGTATGCTCGGTTGGGCTCATACGGTAGTGTGGGAGATTGGGCAAAGATGCCCCCGGCACAAGGTCGATCGCGTGCTGGATATCCCTCAGAGGGGGTAGCTCGTCGGGGAGCTCCTCGTGCGTAATGTCTGTAAAGTCTCTCAATAGTCGCTGTAAATCAGGATCAGTAGGAACGACACCCCCACTAGGAGTGTCCGGGGCCAAGGTAGCCGCTACAACAAATACGATCCCCGAGTCTAAGCCCTCTCTCATGAAGTCATGCATCCTCAGAAGGTGCAGGGGCCGGGAGGAACCAGCACTGACGGGCGAGTCAACCTTGCCCTTGGATGAGTCCTTGGGTTGGGTTGGGGTCAAGGTGATCTTCCGGCCCCGATCATAAAATACGCATGTGTTCGATCGCCCGAAGCATGTCACGTCGCGATCAAACAGCCATGGTCGACCTAAGAGGACATGGGCTACGTCCATCGGGATAACGTCACACCAGACCTTGTCCTAAAAGGACGCGAGTCGCAAGGGCACTAAACACCGCTGGGTAACCTGGATATCAGACTTGTCCACCCAGAGGACACGATAGGGCTGGGGGTGCGGCTCGGGGGTGATCTGCATCCGCTCCAGCGCCTTCATGGCGACAATATTCACGCAGCTCCCCCCATCGATAGCAAGCTTGCAGGGGCCGCCCGCGCTCTGGAAATAAGTATAGAAGATGGTGGTACGTCGCCAATCATCCTCCGAACGAGGAGTATGCAGGAGGCGGCGTATAACTCCTAGCTCTAAAGATCTCTCAGCTTCACTCTCCCAGTCTTCCTCCACAGTTGCTACTATATCGCCCTCAGTCTCTCTCGCCGGGTCTATACTTTCGTCTTCCTCGTCCTCAATCAACAGGTTCCGCATAGGGCACTGTGCGACATAATGACCTCGTCTCGAGCATCTATAGCACTGAGGACCACTTGGCCTAGGAGGCCCGGTCATAACAGCCTTCCCTTTCACATCCTCAGGGATGTGGGGAGGACCGGAGGCCTGGGGATGAGGAGGGGTGGGCCTCCTGAATGTGGGGCCATCCGTCCTAGAAGCCTGCTGGCGGGGCCCGGTAGTCCGGAGGTAGAGCTCGTACTCCAGGGCCAACTCATAAATCTGCTCGACTGTTTCTCGTCGGTGGGGAATCAGTTCCCTCCTAATCTCCGGCCGTAGGCCGTACCGAAACCGGGAAGCCGCGACACTGCTCTCCTCTCGAAGGTCACTCCTCACCATCAGGTCGTCAAACTTGGTCATATATTCGGCTACTGACATCGTGCCCTGTCGAAGTGCATAGACCTGGTCTAACAATCGATCACGATATGACGCGGGGAGATATTTCTCCTTCAAGCGCCTTGTCATATCTTCCCACCTAATAATGGGCCGATAGCCGTCCCGCTCCAAGGCTCGCTCTACACTAGTCCAATAATTCATCGCAGATCCCACTAACTTCATACGCGCAAATCGCACTTTGCGTTCATCACTCATGTCGTACCAGTCAAAGTAGTGCTCCATCTCCCGGAGCCAGTCACTAAATGCTCCGGGGTCTTGTTGACCGCCGAATGTAGGAACATCGATACGAATACGACGGAGGATGTCATCCTCCCTAAGTGGTACCCCTTCCCGATGTTCGGGATAGCCGTCAAAGCGGTCACGACGGGCATAGTCATATCGGGGCCGCTCAGGATTCCGTGGGGCATCATGATCATAATCAGGGGGATCTGGATACCGTCGGGGGGCGTTGTGGTCGCCTCGGCCTTCGTATGCATCCTGGCGCGCGCGAAGTTCATTGATTCGAGCGCCCAATTGATCAAAGCGGTCTAAAATCGCGCGTTGGAATTCAGCGGGGGACAATTCCGAATTGGAGTTGGAGTTGCCGGCCCGCTCATCAGTGAGGTTCGGGTCAGACATGCTTTGTCTAAATGGCCTACCACTACGTAACATACGACGCGCTCGAACCTCGCTTTGATACCAATCTGATGTAGGGGCAGGCTGGGGCGTGGGAAAACTAGACGCACTACGGGGTTTTGCGACGTGGACAACCCAACACAGCACGAGCTTCACAAAGTCCAAACAGTTATTAGCGTAGATTAAATAAATAACTTTAAGCTCATGCAGAGATCCACCAAGGGGTAGTGGCAAGGGAAAAGCACCTAGGCGTGGTTACGAATCGGGAGCGCACAAATTTAAATTAAAACGGATTAGCCCTGCAAGTTAGTACAAAATCAAGTAATCCAAGCACCACTCAATTGATAAACGTAACACAGAGATCTAAGCAAAGTAAATCATGTTGAAACTCAAATCCAAAATACAACTTACAACCTTACGTAGAGCCAATCGGACGAAGGAGGGCACCAAATGTGGAGAGGAAGGGATCCGGGTCGGTGGAGGCCAGCCGTGGGGGAATACCGCGGGCTCACGGGCCGCGGGGAACTAGGAAGGGGCTGATTTGGGCGGAGACCGGGCTGGAAGTGGTCTGACGGGAGAGGGCAAGGTAGGAAGAAGGCCGTCGGAGGTGGCGGAGGGTTGGGGGATGGCTGTCGGGGAGCAGGGGGCTTGGATGGTGGTCGTCGAGGCTGCAGGGGGGGCTGGAAGTTGGACGGCGAGGCTGCTGGAAGGAGGGAAGCTGGCCGACGGGTTGCTGGAGGGTTGGGGGATCGGACGGCGGGTTGCTGGCGGGCTGGGGGTTGGACGGCGGGTTGCTGGAGGACTGGGGGAGCTTGACGGGATGGCTGAGGGGCTGGGTAGCACTCGTCGGGCGGCTGGAAGGGTGGAGGCGCCCCGTCGGAGGCGAGGACGGGACGAGCGGCAGCGGGAACCCTAGGCGTCGCACCTGGGGGGTGTTTGTAACATCCGGATTTTGACGTGAAAAAAATTATTTGATTTGTAGGGGCGAATCGCGACGAATTTTGATCGAGGCGGAGCGTTGGCAAGGTATAATGTCACTTTTCCTTTTTGATGGTGACCATTAGTTCGTTAAGTGCGTTAATTTTAGTGCGTAACGCGTTTTTTTTAGTGACGCGCAGTGAGAATGAAGTATGAGTAAGGAAAAGAACCTTGGGGTGCCAATATCATTCTTCCCCCCTCTCTCTCATGCGGTTTTTACATAAAACCGCAAAGCCGAATCCCGCACAACCCCATTTCACTCACGGGAACCGCAGCCGCACTGTTCCCTGTTTCCGCATCCCGCGCGCTGCGACGGACGAAGCCGGCGCATCCCGCGATCTCCTCCGCCGTCCGATCCCTCTCCAGAACCCATCTCCGACCACTCCTCCCTCCTCTACGAGCACCGGTAGACTTTCCTTTTCCTCCCTTGGCCGTGAAAGTGCCGGATCCAACCCTAACCGGTGGAAGTGAACGTTTTGGCTTCGGTGAGTTCGATTCCTTCCTTTTTCTCGCTTTCTACTTGGTTTTCCTTTGATTTGGAAACAAATCTAACCTAGGTTTTCGTTTTGTTTGCCCTATCCTAGGTTTTGGTGTTCGTAGTTCCCCACGGATTTTGTGTGGAACGCTTGGGTAGCCCCAAACGCTATACTAAAAGGTAATACTTGTAGTATAACGCACAAATTTTGTAACCCTAGTGATTTATAAATTTTTCCATGAGAATATCGTAGAGGGGAAATTCTAAAATTAGGGTTACGGTAAATTTCAGGAATTTGGCGGGGTCGGGGAAACTTTTGAAGGTCTCCAACAGCAGGATTTACTTCTGAAAAAGAAAATGTCGCCGCGCCGAGTATACGAACGTCGCAGCACCACGGTAAGGAAATCCTAATTCCTTTTAGTTAGACATATCAAATAATTGTATTTTATACGCATAAGTAGGTTTCGTACAACATCATAATCATGCATAGAAAAGTGTGACAGTAGAAAAATAATCGTGGAGACACGTATGAGAACGCCTTTTTCCATAACCACGTTAGTTAAGTCGTGAACAGTTAGTTAAGTACGAAACTTCACATGTACACGTAGGTTTGGAGACTGTCCGACCAAGGGTTCGAAGGTCCATTCAAGTCGACCACGAGAAAGTCAAGGGTCGCTCAGCAGTACACTAGAAAATATATCCCATGCAGAGTAGCGTCAGACCAAAACTGGTCAGTAGCACACCAGTCTTTTCGTGCTTGGTAGAGGCGCACTACCATCCTCATAGGGCATATGGTATCCTATGAGTTACAGTCTTGGGAGTTGACTCCCCTTTGAGACAGTTAGCAGATTCGAGACCGTGTCCGCGTGGCACTAGAACAATTGAGTTCGTCAGATGGTCTCGGGTCGTCAGTTTCAGATTTTGCGCGTTAGGAGCTACTCTGCCTAGAGCCTTCCCAGTAAACGTGTAGGCTAGAAGCCACCTAGAACTCAAGTATAGACTTGACGTGAGACAGTACACTAGTTAGTGAACGTCAGGACTTGGGTAAATGAACGGAAAGTCATGTGTTTAGAATTATAGTGTTCACCAGTAAGGATAGGGAAAAAGCATGCATATCATATATCATGAAATGTTTTCAGTGCACGAGACTAGTTTTAAAGACATGCATGCATTCATATGTAAATCTTTTTTTTTGGGGCACTAAGGGGAATTATTTTTCTTTACTCTGACCCTTCGTGGGCAATGTTTTTCAGGTGACCCAGGTGAGAAACTTCGTCTAGGATGAGCGTCATGGTGGTGTCCGAGTGTAGTACTTTTACTATTTACAGTTTACTCCATTTTCAGCATGTACTTGTAATTGTGGACAGTGTAACTCATTAATATTTGATGTATCTTGTGTCAGACTTATTTGATAGTTCAGATTTTCAGTTAATGCAGTTTTTTTTTGGTTTAGTGGCTGTGTGAATCCAGACATCAGGTATGTGGTTAACCTTAGTTTAATTTTTACTCCCGCTGTAAGTATTAAATCTGTTTAGTTTGGACTTTTATTACCTGCTGCTACTAGTTTTAATACTTCTTCCTAGTTTTCTTTATATCGCTGACCCGGCCGGACGACTGATTTCTGTAATACTGGGAAGGGGTGTTACAAATTGGTATCAAAGCGAGGTTATAGGATCCCTGGACCCTAGAAGGTTTTCACAGAGCCATAGGACTGTATCACAGTAAACTTTTGTTAGTACAGTATTTTTAAGTTGCGTTTAAGGCTTAGTTTTTCGCAGGAGTACGAATATAAATTTATCAAGCCAGTTTTAGCAGATGCTTGATAAATAACCAGATTTCTTTTATATATTCTATCAGGCAACTCGAGTAAGTGAACCAGGTGAATCTTCACGTCAGGACCCTGTTCCTAACGCCACTATGAGAGATGCTGCAGTGCCACAGGTACCTCCAGTTCCAGCAGCTTCAGAGGGCACTGATATAGCGTCTCAGATTGCCAAGGCGGTTACTGTTGCCTTGATGGAGTTCCAGAGAGGACTGACTGCAGGGTTTCCAGTTCCAGTGCACGTACCGACCCCTGCACCAGCTCCTGCCCCAGCACCCGTGGAGATGACCCTGGAGCGTTATTTGAGGAATTTTAAAGAACTTCAGCCTTCAAACTACAGTGGGGATGAGACCCCGATGGATACAGATGATTGGGTAGCAAACACCAGAGACCTGCTGGATGTTTTGGAGTGCCCAGAGAATAAGAAGGTTCCTCTGGCAGTTTTCCTCCTCCGAGGTGAGGCAAAGGTCTGGTGGGACAAGTACCGGGCGGATGATCCCGCAGGTAAATGGTTATGAAAAAAAAAAAAAATTCCTTTAATTATTTTGGAAGTGATATGTTCTCTCTTTAAATAGTATGATTATGTTTTTGGCCAGGTCGTACGCCAGACATGTTTACGTGGGGCGAATTTTTTAGAGCCCTTGCGAATTGGTTCGTGCCTCCTTCCGCACGACGAGGTCTACAGGAGAGATACCTTAGACTTTTCCAGGGGGACAGGACTGTTGCTGAGTACGAGCGAGAGCTTACCCATCTGGCTCGATATGCGGGCGTAATGCAGGGAGACCAGACTGAGAAGTGCAGCCGCTTTGTGGATGGCTTACGAGACTCATTGAGACAGCCGCTGATGACCATGGTCAATGCTGATTACAGGAGCTTAGTGGATACGGCTCGCAGGCTGGAGGCTGACCAGCAGAAGGTTCAAAAGCGAAGTAACTTCCGTGCAAAGCGAGCTCAGGATTCGCATCAGTCGCAGCAGAGCAGGAATGATCAGGGGAAGAATTGAAACAAGAAGCAGAAGCCTGATGCGAGGAAGTATGGTCAATCTGGTGACAGGAGCAGGGACTACCCCCTTTGTCCCAAGTGTCAGTGTCGCCATCCAGGAGAGTGTTTGGCCAGCGCGGGCGTGTGTTACAAGTGTCGTCAACCTGGACACATTGCTCGTTTCTGTCAGGAAGGTGGTTCGAATCAGGTAATCAACCTTGTTGTATTTTTGTACATTTATAAATTTTTGGTAGATGACAAATGCATTTTGTTCCTGCAGTCGAAGTATGAGATTGGTGGCCCTAGCAGAGCAGACAAGGGCAAAGCGTTGATGATTACCGATGGAAGACCACATCAGGGTCGAGATTTGGTGCAGCACAGAGCTTATGGACTTGGTCAGCAGGAGGCTAAAGGGGCAGGAAGATGTAGTGACAGGTAAGTGTTTAATTTGCCTGATAAGCTTATTTAACCCTCCGTAGTGACACTCTTTTTATTTTTGAAAATTCATTCATGTAGGCATCCTTATGATTCGAAATTTACCCTCTAAGATTCTGTTTGATACGGGTGCCTCGCACTCGTTTATCGCAGAATCTCTAGTGCGTAAGTTGAATTTAGAAGTATTTTCAGAGACTGTAGCGCTGGATGTTATGATGCCGAATGGATCCCTTCTGCAGACCAGAGATAGGTGCAGGGTACCGGTGCAGTTTGCTGACACCGAGATTATTGTGGAAGCTTTGCAGCTACCTATTGCAGGATTCGACCTGATTTTTGGAATGGATTGGCTTTCGGCAGTCAACGTCAGGATTGACTGTAGGGCGAAGCAGATACAGTTTGATGGCCCCAATCAGACTTCTTTTTCTTTTCAGGGCTTGAAGGGAGTAGTGAAAATGATTATATCTGCAGTCCAAGCGAGAAGGTGCATCAGTAAGGGTTGCGAAAACTTCGTAGTACTGATGAATGCAGAGACTAAGGCTGAGTTGTCAGAGGTACCAGTGGTGCAGGAATTCCCCGATGTTTTCCCGGAAGAGCTCCCTGGTGCCCCTCCAGATAGAGAGATTGAGTTCCCGATAGACTTGCAGCCTGGGGCTACACCGGTAGCCAAATCTCCCTATCGGATGGCTCCAAGGGAACTAGCAGAGTTGAAGAGTCAGTTGCAGGAGTTACTTGATTTGGGTTATATACGCCCCAGCACTTCACCATGGAGTGCTCCAGTGATTTTCGTGAAGAAGGATGGTAGTCTGAGACTGTGCATAGACTATCGTGAGTTGAATAAGCTAACAGTGAAGAACAAGTACCCGATTCCCAGGATTGATGATTTGTTCGACCAGTTGGTGGGATCGAACACTTTCTCCAAGTTAGATTTGAGGTCAGGCTATCACCAGTTAAAGATTCGTGACTCGGATATTCAGAAGACGGCTTTCAGCACCAGATATGGACACTTCGAGTTCGTGGTCATGCCGTTTGGGCTGACCAATGCTCCTTCAGTATTTATGGACCTGATGAACAGGGTGTTTCGGGAGTACTTGGATCGTTTTGTCATCGTCTTTATAGATGACATCTTGGTGTTCTCTAAGAGTGCAGAAGATCATGCAGCACATCTCAGGATTGTTTTGAGCACACTCAGGAAAAATCAGTTGTTTGCCAAGTTTTCAAAGTGCGAGTTTTGGCTTTCAGAGATTGCATTCTTAGGTCATATCATCAGTCAGAAAGGAGTTAGTGTTGATCCGAAAAAGGTAGAGGCCATTAAGAGTTGGCCAAGGCCGACGACAGTTTCAGAGGTTCGTAGCTTTTTGGGTCTTGCTGGTTACTACAGGAGATTCATCAGAGATTTTTCGAAGATAGCCTTACCACTGACTTCCCTCACCAGCAAGGGTAAGGGCTTGGATTGGACAGTTGAGTGTGAGTTGGCTTTTGAGGACTTGAAGGGCAGGTTGATGACCGCACCGATTTTGAGTTTACCATCAGGGCCTGACGGGTTTCAGATCTACAGCGATGCATCAGGTCAGGGTTTGGGATGTGTTCTCATGCAGCATGGAAAGGTCGTAGCCTATGCCTCGAGACAATTAAAGGTTCATGAGAGGAACTATCCAGTGCATGACTTGGAACTTGCAGCAGTCATACATGCTTTGAAGATTTGGAGGCACTATCTCTATGGAGTGCGTTGTGAGATCTTCACTGATCATAAGAGCCTCAAGTATATCTTTGATCAGCGAGAGCTCAATTTGAGGCAGCGCAGATGGTTAGAATTTCTATCAGACTACGACGTAGACATTCAGTACCATCCAGGAAAGGCGAACGTTGTAGCTGATGCCCTTAGTCGTAGAGGTTCATGTTTCTGTCTCCTCACTCAGCAGGAGGAGTTAGTGCGAGAGCTGGAGAGACTGGATATTACCGTTGTGCCACGCAGTAGTTTTGGTTCTGCAAGGTTAAATTGGATGGAGATTACCTGCGATATCAAGGACAGAATCAGGACAGCTCTACCGTTGGATCCAAAGATGGCAGAGATTTGGAATTCAGTGCAGTCAGGACAGAAGGAGGGTTTCACTATTCAGGATGATTTATTGTTGTTTGATGGCAGAGTGTGTATCCCCGATGTTAGTCACCTTCGCGAGGATATTTTATTTGAGGCACACAATTCCAGATATTCTATACATCGGGGTAGCACGAAGATGTATGCAGACCTCAAGAAGTTAGTATGGTGGCCAGGCTTGAAGAGAGACGTTGCAGATTACGTAGGGAAGTGTGAGACGTGCAAGTTGGTTAAGGCCGAGTGCCAAAGGCCTGGAGGCAAGTTGCAGCCACTTCCCATTCCTGAGTGGACATTCGAAGATATATCCATGAATTTCATTCATGGTTTGCCGAGATCGCAGAGTGGGAATGATTCCTTGTGGGTTATAGTTGACCGACTTTCTAAGGTCGCCCATTTCATTCCTCTTAGGAAGACGGATCAAGGTCCGAAGCTGGCACAGTTATATTTGGACGAGTTAGTTCGGCTTCACGGTATTCCCAGGACTATAGTTTCAGACCGAGACGGCAGATTCACCTCCAGGGAGTGGCGATACGTACAGGAGCGGTTGGGTACCAGGTTACACTTCAGCACCGCTTTCCATCCCCAGACCGATGGACAGACTGAGCGCACTAATAGGACTTTGGAGGATTTGCTACGGATGTGCATTTTGGATTTTGGAGGAAAGTGGGAGAAATATGTTACACTTGTGGAGTTCTCCTACAACAACAGTTTTCAGACAAGTATTGGGATGACACCGTTTGAGGCCCTCTATGGCAGACGTTGTCGGACACCGTTATGTTGGGCTGAAAGTGAAGAGAGATCCACAATCAGGGAGTCATGGATTGATAAGACCACTGATAGGATCAAGCTTATTCAGGAGCGTATGAAGACAGCTCAGGATCGCCAGGCCAAGTATCATGATCAGAAGCACAGGTCAGTAGAGTTCAGTGTTGGAGACTACGTTTATCTGAAGGTCAGACCAGTCAGAGGAGTTTCTAGAATAAAGCGGATGAAAAAGCTGAGCCCCAGATTCGTTGGTCCTTTTGTGGTGCTGGAAAGAATTGATGAGGTTGCTTACAGATTGACCTTACCTGAGGAAATGAGTGGCGTACATGATGTATTCCACGTCTCTTATCTGAGGAGAGCAGTCAGAGATCCTAGTCAGATCATCAGCACCGAGGAAGCACCAATTGAGACAGATCTTAGTATTGGGGTTAGAGCAGTCAGAATAGTGGATTCAAGGGTACAGAAGCTCAGAAATAGAGAGATTCGCATGGTCAAAGTCCTTTGGATGAACTGTGGCAGGCCAGAGTATACTTGGGAGCGAGAGGATGAGCTTCAGAGCAATGCAGACTATTCTTTTCTCTTCGATTCAGGTATGATTACAATTTTCGAGGACGAAAATTTTTGTTAGGAGGGGAGATTTGTAACATCCGGATTTTGACGCGAAAAAATTATTTGATTTGTAGGGGCGAATCGCGACGAATTTTGATCGAGGCGGCGCGTTGGCAAGGTATAATGTCACTTTTCCTTTTTGATGGTGACCATTAGTTCGTTAAGTGCGTTAATTTTAGTGCGTGACGCGTTTTTTTTAGTGACGCGCAGTGAGAATGAAGTTTGGGTAAGGAAAAGAACCTTGGGGTGCCAATAGCATTCTTCCCCCCCTCTCTCTCATGCGGTTTTTACATAAAACCGCAAAGCCGAATCCCGCACAACCCCATTTCACTCACGGGAACCGCAGCCGCACTGTTCCCTGTTTCCGCATCCCGCGCGCTGCGACGGACGAAGCCGGCGCATCCCGCGATCTCCTCCGCCGTCCGATCCCTCTCCAGAACCCATCTCCGACCACTCCTCCCTCCTCTACGAGCACCGGTAGACTTTCCTTTTCCTCCCTTGGCCGTGAAAGTGCCGGATCCAACCCTAACCGGTGGAAGTGAACGTTTTGGCTTCGGTGAGTTCGATTCCTTTCTTTTTCTCGCTTTCTACTTGGTTTTCCTTTGATTTGGAAACAAATCTAACCTAGTTTTTCGTTTTGTTTGCCCTATCCTAGGTTTTGGTGTTCGTAGTTCCACACGGATTTTGTGTGGAATGCTTGGGTAGCCCCAAACGCTATACTAAAAGGTAATACTTGTAGTGTAACGCACAAATTTTGTAACCCTAGTGATTTATAAATTTTTCCATGAGAATATCGTAGAGGGGAAATTCTAAAATTAGGGTTACGGTAAATTTCAGGAATTTGGCGGGGTCGGGGAAACTTTTGAAGGTCTCCAACAGCAGGATTTACTTCTGAAAAAGAAAATGTCGCCGCGCCGAGTATACGAACGTCGCAGCACCACGGTAAGGAAATCCTAATTCCTTTTAGTTAGACATATCAAATAATTGTATTTTATACGCATAAGTAGGTTTCGTACAACATCATAATCATGCATAGAAAAGTGTGACAGTAGAAAAATAATCGTGGAGACACGTATGAGAACGCCTTTTTCCATAACCACGTTAGTTAAGTCGTGAACAGTTAGTTAAGTACGAAACTTCACATGTACACGTAGGTTTGGAGACTGTCCGACCAAGGGTTCGAAGGTCCATTCAAGTCGACCACGAGAAAGTCAAGGGTCGCTCAGCAGTACACTAGAAAATATATCCCATGCAGAGTAACGTCAGACCAAAACTGGTCAGTAGCACACCAGTCTTTTCGTGTTTGGTAGAGGCGCACTACCATCCTCATAGGGCATATGGTATCCTATGAGTTACAGTCTTGTGAGTTGACTCCCCTTTGAGACAGTTAGCAGATTCGAGACCGTGTCCGCGTGACACTAGAACAATTGAGTTCGTCAGATGGTCTCGGGTCGTCAGTTTCAGATTTTGCGCGTTAGGAGCTACTCTGCCTAGAGCCTTCCCAGTAAACGTGTAGGCTAGAAGCCACCTAGAACTCAAGTATAGACTTGACGTGAGACAGTACACTAGTTAGTGAACGTCAGGACTTGGGTAAATGAACGGAAAGTCATGTGTTTAGAATTATAGTGTTCACCAGTAAGGATAGGGAAAAAGCATGCATATCATATATCATGAAATGTTTTCAGTGCACGAGACTAGTTTTAAAGACATGCATGCATTCATATGTAAATCTTTTTTTTAGTGTCACTAAGGGGAATTGTTTTTCTTTACTCTGACCCTTCGTGGGCAATGTTTTTCAGGTGACCCAGGTGGGAAACTTCGTCTAGGATGAGCGTCATGGTGGTGTCCGAGTGTAGTACTTTTACTATTTACAGTTTACTCCATTTTCAGCATGTACTTGTAATTGTGGACAGTGTAACTCATTAATATTTGATGTATCTTGTGTCAGACTTATTTGATAGTTCAGATTTTCAGTTAATGCAGTTTTTTTTTGGTTTAGTGGCTCTGTGAATCCAGACATCAGGTATGTGGTTAACCTTAGTTTAATTTTTACTCCCGCTGTAAGTATTAAATCTGTTTAGTTTGGACTTTTATTACCTGCTGCTACTAGTTTTAATACTGCTTCCTAGTTTTCTTTATATCGCTGACCCGGCCGGACGACTGATTTCTGTAATACTGGGAAGGGGTGTTACAGTGTTGGCGTCGCACCAACCGACCGGTTGAAGAGTCACTCAATCACTCGGTGCCTAACTTTTCCTCTTGGCTCCTATAAATAGAAAAAGAAGCTAGGGCATCCGGAATCGATGGCTCAGATCGCCCAATCTTCCGGGTGCCCAAGTAATGTCAGTACATGCCCGAATAAAAGAAAACGAAATACGAAAAATACTCGCGTCGACCTTCCGGACACATCCGCGGGCTCGGATCGTCCGGAAGGGCCCTCAAAGTGCAGGATCATAAAATCACGCCCGCTTTCGGCGGGAGTACACGTGCGTGGGCCAATGTCGACGTTGATCTCCATCAATATGTATCATGAAATGGAGGGAAAGAAGTTTGACTCAGTTTACTTTTATCTTATATTTGAAAATCCTTATACTATTTGCTGGATCAAATTAAAATTTTTAATTGGAAACTGTCAGCTTTTTAATGCTATCACAGAGTGGCATGCAGTTAGCAGTCTCTGGGTTATTTAGTCTTTTCCCACCTTTAGGGTACTTATAATTTCTTTGTGCTGCCTTACATATAGTCCTTCTTTGAAATTGTATCATGAGATAGATTCATACTAAGGTTTAAGCCTTGAAATTTCAGTTTTTGTTTGCCTTATGTTATCCCTGATGAATACTAACATATGAATTGT
Organism: Platanthera guangdongensis; assembly: GCA_039583875.1. Taxonomy (NCBI): domain Eukaryota; kingdom Viridiplantae; phylum Streptophyta; class Magnoliopsida; order Asparagales; family Orchidaceae; genus Platanthera; species Platanthera guangdongensis. The sequence goes on along the minus strand of CM077167.1, from coordinate 59,968,828 downwards.
TCTCACCTTCATTTTATCATTTAAAAATAGGTTCGCGTGTTCAGTCCCGCACCTCCAGATTGTAGGCGGATTATTGTTTCCACAAATATAGCTGAAACATCTTTGACTGTAGATGGAGTTGTGTAAGGAAATCCTTTTCTTGGATTAGCAAGTCACTGTTTCAGATATCCTCTGATGAATAATTCTTTTGTTGAATTGGCTGCAAAAAAACCTTACTATGCTTGATTGCTAGTTTTGGTCATATCATATGAATAAACCTATGGAAAAGTTGTAACTGCCAATGATATCTCGAATTCTAAATGTTCTGTAAATAATACCCATTTAAAATATATAGCTCACATCATTTGCATTTTCTTTGATGAATGCGTTTATATTGCATTGGAAATTTTCTGCCCGTGTTTGGTATAAAAAAGGATGTGCCAATGTTTAATTTTTCCATATTGATTTGGTTTGATTTTTTTTTACAACGTATTTTCTTTATGAAGCTGAGTATATGAAAGGGAATGATCTCTTTTACCTGGGCATATGTGGTGGTGTTGATCTTGTTCTAGTTAAAGATTTAGGACATTATATGGCTTCTACATGAGGAAATACGTGGGTGGGCGGGGAGGCGGGGGGGGGGGGGGGGGGGGGGGGGGGGGGAGGATAAGAAATTACTTCTATTTTGGCACCAGTACAAATTGATCTTATTTTAGCTAAAAATTTACGACATTATACTGTTAATGTATTTTATGCACTCTTGTTCTCTTTACTTTTTTTGTTTCAAAATTATGGCTTATTTCAAGAACAATTTGAGTGCATGCATCTCATCGTGAGATTATTCACCATGACCTTCATGCTAGGGTTGACGCCATGGATGTAACACAAGAAATTTAAGTACTTCCATAATTTCAGTTTTAGAATCCGTTCATGGTTCTTGCCGACGTGTTCCTGCCATTCGAGGTACTTATGCTCATAATTTCATAATTTTGTGCGGTAATTAATAATAATAAATGCTTCTGATTGATGGAGAAACTTACAATCTGATTTTGGACTTGAATTAGAAGCGCGTGAGAACATTTCGTGTTAAGATAATAAGATACTTTGTGCAATGTCAATTCCATAATTTAAGGGAAATCCTAAATGTCAATGCATATATAGATGCACGACATTGCTTTCTAAATTCATATTGCCCTTTTATTTTTGTAACCGATTGGTCACACCTTGGAGAAGAAAAGGGCGTAAACATGGGTTACGTCTCTCGACTTGCCGAGCAGATACAGACGACCCTCCTTCCAGTTCCGGTTCTCAACGACCACTTCTTGGCATCATCGAAGGCCGACATCGTAGCGACAACAAGGAATGGCGTGTGTTTGGCCTCAAGTTTGGTTTTCTTTCCTTTGTAGGCCTCGTCGACACTGTAGGTTGCCGACCAATGTTTATAATCCCAGCCACCTGAAGGTCCTCATCTACGATCCCTTCAACCTGTCGAACTTGGTCAGTGTTCCTGGTAGCCATTGATCGAATCCATCCCACAATAAACATTTAGGTTAGTGGATTGTGAACTCGACGAGTGTGCCTTTTGTTCTCAGCATCCGATCGACTCCTCTACTTCAATGCAGCCATGACGACTCTCGTATATATTAATTTAGTGATTACATGTCGGGTTTGCTTCTGCAGCCCTCTAAACCATTCGATCTAGAATGATTAAGGTTGGCACAATAAAAATCTCTCCTCTTTTTGTTGTCGTTATCTCAATTAATTTTCTTGCATTTCGTTAAGGATGCTTGTCAAAATTTAAAGGAACCCGAGAAGAACAAAAAGTGGTTGGTGGTGAATGGTGAATATCAGAGACATCTCACGTAATTTCTGATTCAACCTAAAGAATTGTATCACCACGTCATATATATTAGCGCCCGTACACTATGGTAAGAAATTCGATTCTTTTTGGCTTGACATACCATATAGTTCAAATTACGTATTTTCCCTCTAGGTGTTGTACAATGCTATATAGGAATATGATACAAACATGAAAATTTGTATATATGAGAATAGTAGATCATAACTTAATCGTCTTGTCATGATAATACGAACAATGCATATTGGAATATAAAAATTCTATTTTTTCAGTTTGATATCATGTAAATTTATGAATGGTTTTGATGCGGGATAAGAGTCCACCTGCCCGCCACCCTGGAGTCCCACCAGAGTGTACCTGGAGTCAGCACCAGACGGTTTTTTCATGCCCGCAGGCTGTACACCTCAACCCATCCCTGAATCTACCACAGTGAATATTAGGAAACCACTTATGAACGTAATCACTCACAAACCCCTTAACCTGAAGAAAGTTAATGAGGCCATCCTACTTATCTCACTTAGACAGCATAAATGGAGCTATCCTATTTCTTGAGGATGATTATACGTATTTTGTTATCCAATGTGACTTGTTCTCCATAAACATTTTCCTTGACAGTTATTTTTTACTCTTCTTATGTTATCCCAAGATTTATTTACTGCGTTCAAATGTTTTTTAGGAGATACTCATGAGGTATACACCCTTGAAGATGCATTCCAGTGAACTATTCAGCTAGAAAAATATCTAAAACCACCACCTCAATAGAAATTCCTTGTCATATATAAGTAACACATGAGAAAATTTATATAAGTGAAGGAGGGGTGATTTGTTATGGGACCACAATAGTCATTACTTGTTAATTTTATGTATACATTATTAGGTGTCATGTTGGGTTAATGTCGTTAGTGTTTTTTATTTTTTTAAATATGTGCCGTGTCGAGTAATAATTGTTATTATTAGGAGACATATTTTATGTAATGCAGAGTCTTCATGTAGTAGCCTGTATGTTTGGGCCTTTTTGCATGTCTCTTTAAGTCTGTAAATAGACCCCCGAGTCATGAATGAAATGGAACAATGAAAGAATATTAAATCTCACTCTTAGTTCTTTTCTCCTCTTTTTTATGCTAGAGTTTGGGTGAGTAAGGCTCCCATTTTCCTTCTCCCCCTTAGGTTGATCTCGACCCCCTCTTTATAATCTACGTGGTTGGTCTCCTCTCTCTTGTATATTCGCTACCATCATCACTTCCGATGAGATATTGATGCATAACAGACACATGACAATGCTAAATAAAAAAAGGCAGCCTAGTGCACAAAGCATCTCTGTGTCGCGAGGGTCCGAGGAAGGGTCCCACCACAAGGGTGAAATGTAGTCAAACCTTACCCTGGTTTTTTGCAAAAGGCTGCTTCGAGGACTCGAAACTGTGAACTCAAGGTCACACATCGATGCTAAATAACGACATTAAATAAATATGCACAACAATTGATAATGGATAACTAGCCATGTGAGACCTTAACATACTCTAAGGATCCCCAAATCTTAAATGGAATATTATGGTTGGAGCTTCTTGCTCCAAATCTGCAGTGCCACATGTTTTATTTGTCAAAACATTGTCATTGTTCTGATGAACGAGTATTATATAGTATTCTAGGCTCTATTTTAACTCTGTTTTCATATCTTATCGCTCATCATATTGTCATTTTCATATAAAAGCCATTTATTAATTGAATTTAGAATCCATTGAGCGTAGTTTAGCTGATTAGAGTATTCTTGTTCATTTCATGCTATGAGGGGTTTTCTCCCATCCTCTCTTTATGTTTATGAGCATTTTGTGTACTGGTGGTTGTGTTCCCTATGTGTGTTGGGTGTGTTCCTGCAGGTAACAATGTGTGTGGTAAGTTCCTCGAGCGTCTCTGCTTTGTTTCTTGGTGGAGGTCATTCTTCGTGCGATTTTGTTCTCGCATGATCACTCACCCCCTCTGCGCACGACCCCTGGTCATGCGCGGTCATTTGCTTATCCCAACGACCGTCGAGTGAGGTCACTCCTCTTGCAGATTTCTTCTCACACGATTACTGGCCCACCTCTTTGCGCACAGCTATTGGTCGTGCACGACTAAATGGAAAAAATGACCCGATAAACACATTAGTGTACGTATGAGTTATTTTCGGCATGACCATTGGTCATGTGAGGCAAAACCTTTTCCCCCAAAAACCTCATTTTTCCCCCCAGTCTAGGTTCCTTCTCGCATGAGTACGGCCTTTTCTTTCTCGCACGACCATTGCTCGTGCGCCTACTCGTGCGATCGACTAAAATCTACTCCGTGTAGAAATAGCCCATTTCGTCTTCTTCCTTAAGGAGACCGCATTTTCCTCTTTCCTTCCACCATTTTTTGCCATTTTTAGGTTTTCATGGGCTTGAGATCATCCCCCATGTTCTCCCCACCATCCGGAAGCTCAAGGAAGGATGAAGAGTCCTCCACTCGCCGCAAGCTAGAGATTGGAAGAATAAGACGTGGACAGTGCAAACCCTTGAGAAGACGGCTCCATTGGGAGCTTGTAACGGCGGTTCCTTTACCCCGAACGGTAGCCGATGAGCGAGAAATTCACGGAGTCGCTATCTGGAATCAACCTCTCCTCTATGCGTCTCAAGCACTGTTTGTATCTCTTTTCTTTTCTCCCGCACATTAGGTTGAGTTGGTAGTTATTTTCTGATGCGGAGCGGAGACGTGGACCTGCAATGGAGAACGAGTTTTGGCCCGTTCGGGGCCGATTGACGACTTACCATATATGGCGTGCCCGAATCGATGATCCGACTTTGCGGATGTGTCCGGATCTGCATTCCGATATTTTTTCATATATAGCTTTATTATTTTCGGACATTATTTCATGTATTTATGACCCCAAAACCATTGACCAATCATTGCCGTTGATTCCGAGTGCCGTAATTTTTAGTTTCTTATAAATAGGTATTAGAGCGGCTGATTTCAGATTCATTGTTGAAATTTGGAGTGTACTTCCTCATTTCCGGTGATACCCTCCGCGGCGCCGATTCCTTGAAACCTCTTGACGACAACTCCTCGAGTAAGCTCCTTGTATCTTCGATTTTCCCTTCCATCTCCACCCTCCACCTTGCTATCCGGTCGCCACCGCCCCCTCAAATACCTCCTTGATGTCAAGCCAGCTGACCACCATCACAACACCCCCAACCCACTTCCCCACAAACCACCGCTCCCTTCACAACACCCGCCCCCTTCCCATCAGGCCGCCGACCATTTTTTTGCTCAGATCCGTCTAGCAGCTCCTTCCCTCCCTGTTCCAGCCTTACCGCAACCTTAACCACTGCCCACAATCCTCCCTCTTCACCATCGCCACCCCATCCCGTGGAGCCACCTTCCTCTCATCAGCCCCCACCCGGAACCACCCAGATCTAGGCATTCTAGCCCAGATCTAGTCCCCCCTCCCCGATCCAGCCCTCCCAATCGCCAACCAACCTTCCCCTTACTCGATCCAGTCTCCCCACACTGGAATCCCTCTTTTAGCCCTTCAACATTCAGATATATTTTATTACAGCAACCCTAATATTTGTGTTGTGTTTTTGTGTTGGTTTCATGGTTGTAAACATTGTTATGGTTTGAATATTATTTTCTTGCTTGAGATTGTGGTTTGTTAAAGTATTTGCTCCACAAAAAAACTCTCTAACTGCAGGAAGGATTGACTCGCCACACGCTTGTATTTTGGCCCTCCGTGCAGAGGAAAGCTACTGCCTTACGATTAAAAGAAAATTTTATTCTATCTTATAATTTGATGCAATGATTACTTATGATATTTAATTGTTTGAATTAAATATTAGCGCCTAATTGCGACTCGTGCATGCATAGAGCCGCTGGGAAGTTGAGAGTCATCCTAACTCATCACTAGCATGCATCGTAGCCCGTAGGAGTCCACTACACACCCTACCCAACATCATTTTTCTTCTATATTGTTGATGGTGGTGTATTGAACTTGTGTAGACTCTCATTTTCTATGTATTAAATTATGTCTCGCATTGTTCTTTTCTATGGAGTAGCCTAGGATGCCTGGTGCCTTGTTTGTTGTGATTTTCCCCATGCTTGTGAGTGTTTGTTGTGATTGAGCTTTGTGGCTTTGTTGTCTTGATAGGCACAAGCGTTGTGCGAAGCGAAGGTTGGCGACCCGCGAAAGAGTGAAGCGGAGGTCGGTGACCCGCGTTGTTAATTTGTTTTTCATTATTGCCAGTAGCTATTAATTGAAATCAACACCCCCCTCGACTTTGATCGAAATAGTGGGTGCACTTGCGCCTCCGTTGATCAAAATTCACCTCGAGAGTGTCATGTTCCTCACTAGAATTTGCACAGATTCTTTGTTGTCATTAATGGCCATAGAGAATTCAAAGATGAGTATATCAGTTGTGACACCCGTAACAACTCTAGTGATGCCAAATATGTACTAAAAAGAAAATACATGTAGTAGATATGCTTTGTCTTGATCAACATAAGAATTGGCACTGTGGAGATAATCTATATAAAGGCTTATATAATGGACGATTAAAGAGACAATTAGTGTATAAAGCTTAGTCACACAACTCAGGATGAAGTTGTAGCTTCACTCATCCTTCTTATATACATATAGTACAAATACTTGTAGTTGAGGTTCATGATGTTACGATGAAAATAATAAGATATTAAATTTTCCCTTTTATTTCTGTGTAGTTTGTATCTCTGTATGGTATCAGGGCTTTCGATCGTGCTTCTTTCACTACGGTTGGACTCCATAACAGAACCCGTCCGGACCCCCGTGCGGACTCCCTGTGTAGACTTCCTAATAGAACTCGCCCGGACCATCTCTACTCCTTCCATGCTTTTAGATTGGACCCTTCTCCTTGACTTTATAGGTCTCCTATGCTGCTTGCTAGGACCCACTGTTGCTCTGTTAACTGCTCATAACCTGCTTGCACGTTTACTCCTTGTGAGCACCACACTGTACGGACTCCTTCCTGGATCAGCAGTAGAGACCCCCTCCTACCCACAAGGTCTCCATCTTTGCAGTTGCCCATACTACCCGTATTTGATGTAGGCCGAGAGGAACAATTCAAAATTTTAAGCACGAACTCACTCTAGACGTTTGAATTTCTGAGAGTTGCTAATCGTTATTTGAAAAGTGATTCTTTGGAGTTTACAGTTCAAATCGAAGCGGCATTTGTAAACCATCACAAACTTCTTCTCAAATAATAAATTATGAAATAACAAATAAAATTTTGAGAATGTTTGGGGCAAGCTTATAATTTAATTAATTTAATTATATAAGGCTAAGCTAATTAGACAAAACTTGAGTGAGGCTGATTTACACATTAAATATGCAAGCTTATGACTGAAAGAAGGCAACCCAGTCCATAATTGGTCGCGCAGAGGGGGAACAACAGTCGGTCCGCAGGTTGGCGGAGGAAATGATGACGTAGCCGACGATAACCTATAGACTGAGACGATCTCAGATGGGTCGCTAGAAGTGGGAGGCGAGGTTGACATCAACCAGTCTGCTGGTGGTGTTGAAACCGAAAATCGGTCTCCTGTGGAGTTCGACCCTTGTGGAAGGGGTAACCGCACACCTACTACCCTCAAGCAAACGATCTAGGCACAAGACTAGAAACACAAGGGACAGACCCAAGGTCTCAGCGTGGAGGACCCGCCGCATACCCGGAAGACTAACAAACTCTTCCCCTCCCAAGCCAAGGGCTGAGCTAAGGCACCTTCAGAGGGCTCTCTTGGCCGACCGGAACATATAAGGAGGATCTCAAGATCCACTCCCAAACTAGAGGTGCCACCTCGGGTCTATGAAAAATGTTCCCCGCCCGCATTACTGTTCGCGCAAAACCGCACAGCAGCCCTACTCTACGCAACCTCAATTGGGCCGCTAACAGCGGAACTACGCTATTCTGAAAGGATGACAACAGGCCATCAGGGGTTTCCCGACATCTATACCTCGGGGCCCCCACGGGGGGAGCGGTTCACGAACACACCGCTCACCCAAGACGGGAGGAATACACTACATATTCACAGAGCATCACAGATATTAAAAAATATTACAGGAATATGAATTCCATACTTCGGCACGCAGACCGACAATATAAACAAAAAAGGCCTTCGAGGGCCGGCACAAGCTTGGGCTTAAGCCCGCTACTCCCCGCCTGGTACTGCAACACCTGTATGCCAACGTCTTGACGAGCGGCGACCAACTAGGAATCGGTCGGCTAACATAAGCGGGCCAAACATATTGCACACACCCCCTTTTTTGGGGTCATGGTGCGCATTCCCTGCAAGCGGCAAATAAACAACTTCCTCGGAGTCTTCTCCGGGAACCCCAGAACATCACCAATCCGGCTCACACGTCCGGATGGCTTCACACAGCGTGCCTAAACCCGTACTCACGCTTCCGGATACTAAATGCAATTAACTGCGGGGACGTACACGTCAACCCGTCGGAGAGCTCTCTTCCCCCCACCCGTTGGTGGAGAGGGGCTTCCATGCAAATATGTAAACTGAGGGCTTCACATGCCCAAGAAGAAACTTCGTTACCCTTGTCGCGTGCTTGGCGGCGGGGCCGGGAGAGGAGCTCCGGGTCGAACCTACTGCATGCGACCGCGTCGGTGGTCGCTCTCCACTCCAGGACGAGCCTTGCTCCAGGCCGAGCCTTGCTCCAGGCCGAGCCTTGCTCCAGGCCGAGCTTGCTGCCGGTGGTGAAAAGCTGGGGCTTAGCTCCAAGCCGAACCCCACTCCAAGCCGAGCCCTGCTCCAGGCCGAGAGAAAGGGAGGGGGTTGGGCTGTGCTGCTCCAGATCGGGGAGAAAGCGGATGGGGCTGGGTTGCTCCAGGCGGCCGGGAGAAAGAGGATGGGGCCGGGTTGCTCCAGGCGGCTGGAGGGAGAGGGAGCGGCGCGGGTCGGCTGTCCTCCTGGCCGGGAGAAAGAGAGGGGGGCCGGGGTGTGCTGCTCCAGATCTGGAGAAAGCGAAGGGGGGGGGGGGGCGGGTTGCTCCAGGCGGCCGGGAGAGAGGGAGAGGGGCGGTCGGACTTGGAGTTGTCCGGAAACACACCGGATCCTGCTGGTAGGAGCTTGTCGGAGCCAAGAAAGGATATGGCTCGGTCAGATCTGGAATATGGTGGGGGTCGGCTATGAGGTTTAAAGAGAGAAAGAAAGTCTGGGAGAAATAAGAAGATAGAGAGGGAGATTTGGAGAAGCTTTGCCGGAGCTGTGCTTGCCACGAACAAGTGGCGCCGGAAAAAGCCATCAGCCATGGCTTTTACTGCGGCTGTTGGGAGGAAGAACAGATGTCCTGAGAGGAAACCTAGGGTTTTCCATATTTTCCGCCGTCAAGTCGCAGGAATCGGGAGGAGTGAATCCCCTTTTTTTTATTTCTCCCCTGCTGCCATTTTTCTTTTTCTCTCCTTGTCCTGTACCGACACCCCCTCCCCCTCCTTCATTTATTTCACCTGCTGCCTTTTCTTTTTTCTCTCCCCCGCCTATCTCCTGACCCCTGCCTTTCTTTGCCCCTCCCATATAATAATATATATCATATATATATATAAGATAATATATATATATTATATATACATATACATAATTTCCAAGATATCCACATAAAACCTCCGCACGCACGCACGAGGACCCGCACGTCCTCGAACGGGACGACACCAAAACGCCGCTCATACCACGCCCCTAGGCTGATATTTGGGGAGGGTCCCACTCGCCCGGCTACGGTGTTGTACACAATCCCCGCTTTTTTCGAGCTTGACACAAGCTCGGAAATAATCATCCAACCCAACGTATCCGGCGAGTGGGAGCCGACCCAAAAAAAATTTTTTGAGAAACTGAAATCTGCGCTTGGAGCATCAATCTCTCTATGACCTTTCTGAACCTTTTTGAATCACTCGAAATATGTAATGCTCCCTGCTATTCAATTGCCCTTATACTATTTCTTACAATCAGTATACAATTTCTCATGACATCGTGAAACAACAAAGCCATATATTTTGTATTCTTTTGCACACGCGGAGCTAATCCTTTTCCCCCAGGTGTGCCTACAGCCCTGCCAGCTAATGAGAGCCTGACAGCGAGTCTACCCGGGGTCCACTACTACCGCCATCGAGTGACTTCCGGCCTTGCCAGATAGGTGAGAGCCTGACAGCGGGATCTGCTCGAGGCCCACGGATGACATCGAGTGACTTCCGGCCCTGCCAGCTAGGTGAGAGCCTGACAGCGGGACTGCTCGGGGTCCACTACTACCGCCATCGAGTGACTTCCGGCCCTGCCAGCTAGGTGAGAGCCTGACAGCGGGATCTGCTCGAGGCCCACGGATGACACCGATTGACTTCCGGCCCTGCCAGCTAGGTGAGAGCCTGACAGCGGGATCTGCTCGAGGCCCACTACTACCGCCATCGAGTGACTTCCGGCCCTGCCAGCTCGGTGAGAGCCTGACAGCGGGATCTGCTCGGGGCCCACGGATGACACCGAGTGACTTCCGGCCCTGCCAGCTAGGTGAGAGCCTGACAGCGGGATCTGCTCAATGTCCACTACTACTCGAGGACTTGACTTTGCTCGAGGTGGAGATATCCTGTTTACTTAAGAGGTGTTGGAGAGTTAATTGCACCGATGTTTTACAAACGGAGGACGCATTCTATACATAAGAGAGACGATCTGGAAGTCGTCAAATCGGGAAGCTGGCGTCCGAGCCTGTTCCTAATAATTCCTCCAGTCAGAAGAGAGATGCAATCGGGGGGACATAGGCCGACATGCAAGGGGGGAGCTGATCTCGGCCATCATTGCAGAGGCTCGGTCTTACAATAGCGCTTAGAGTCCCGAGGCATCGTCCCATCATCCGAACTGAGATATTTAGAAGGAACAGGTCGACGGCTCGTATCCTGATCTAACGACAAAGATCACTTTCCGCCATGGCACTTGTGATTGCTTGGAGAGATCGGCCCTTTATCAAATCTGGGAGGTTAGCGTCTAGGCTCGTTCCTGATAATTCCCCTAGTCGGAGGAGAGGTGCGATCGGGAGGACATAGACCGAAGTGCAAGGGGGGAGCTGATCTCGGCCGTCAGTGCAGAGGCTCGGTCTTACAATAGCGCTTAAAGTCCCGCGACACCGTCCCATCGTCCGAACTAGGCTATTTAAAAGGAACGGGTTGGACGTTTGGCTTCCGGAGTCGATCGCGAGGCTAACCCTTGAAGCCCTCAGAAGCTCGAGGCGAATTGGTAATAAAGAGAAAACTTGACCGCTACTGAATTACAAGGAAGAGATAACATTCTCCCGCTAGGGAGGGAACCCTTTCAGGTCACCCCGGCTTATAATACCTCTCAGCTGCTCTCTTACTTGATCTTGAAGACAATAACCTCCAGGCTTCTCGTTGATGTAATAAGTGGGGATACATGAGTTTCCATAGGTAGAAGCGCTTCAAATAGGTGCAAATCTTACTCCAAATGCTATGAGATTCAAACAACTGCTATGGGAGGGGACAACTTTGAGTATGAGGACCTTACACACAAAGTGTCAACGCATGACCGTGGTCGTCATCTGGTTCCACTTCTATAGCCATGATGTTCGCCTGAGTTCTTCTGTGCTGGTCACTCTCCACGCTCACCGCACCAAAATGTTGAAACCGAAAATCGGTCTCCTGTGGAGTTCGACCCTTGGGGAAGGGGTAACCGCACACCTACTACCCTCAAGCAAACAATCTAGGCACAAGACTAGAAACACAAGGGACATACCCAAGGTCTCAGCGTGGAGGACCCGCCGCATACCCGGAAGACTAACAAACTCTTCCCCTCCCAAGCCAAGGGCTGAGCTAAGGCACCTTCGGAGGGATCTCTTGGCTGACCGGAACATATAAGGAGGATCTCAAGATCCACTCCCAAACTAGAGGTGCCATCTCGGGTCTATGAAAAATGTTCCCCGCCCGCCTTACTATTGGCGCAAAACCGCCCATCGGCCCTACTCTACGCAGCCCCAATTGGGCCGCTAACAGCGGAACTCCGCTATTATGAAAGGATGACAACATGCCATTAGGGGCTTCCCGGCATCTATACCTCGGGGCCCCCACGGGGGGAGCGGTTCACGAACACACCGCTCGCCCAAGACGGGAGGAATAAACTACATATTCACAGAGCATCACAAATATTAAAAAATATTACAGGAATATGAATTCCATACTTCGGCACGCAGACCGACAATATAAACAAAAAAGGCCTTCGAGGGCCGGCACAAGCTTGGGCTTAAGCCCGCTACTCCCCGCCTGGTACTGCAACACCTGTACGCCAACGTCTCGACGAGCGGCGGCCAACTAGGCATCGGTCGGCTAACATAAGCGGGCCAAACATATTGCGCACACCCACTTTTTTGGGGCCATGGTGCGCATTCCCTGCAAGCGGCAAATAAACAACGTCCTCGGAGTCTTCTCCGGGAACCCCAGAACATCACCAATCCGGCTCACACGTCCGGATGGACTTCACACAACCTGCCTAAACCCGTACTCACGCTTCCGGATACTAAATGCAATTAACTGCGGGGACGTACACGTCAACCCGTCAGAGAGCTCTCTTCCCCCCACCCGTTGGTGGAGAGGAGCTTCCATGCAAATATGTAAACTGAGGGCTTCACATGCCCAAGAAGAAACTTCGTTACCCTTGTCGCGTGCTTGGCGGCGGGGCCGGGAGAGGAGCTCCGGGTCGATCCTACTGCATGCGGCCGCGTCGGTGGTCGCTCTCCACTCCAGGCCGAGCCTTACTCCAGGCCGAGCCTTGCTCCAGGCCGAGCCTTGCTCCAGGCCGAGACTTGCTCCAGGCCGAGCCGTGCTCCAGGCCGAGCCTTGCTCCAGGCCGAGCCTTGCTCCAGGCCGAGCCTTGCTCCAGGTCGAGCTTGCTGCCGTTGGTGAAAAGCTAGGGCTTAGCTCCAAGCCGAACCCCACTCCAAGCCGAGCCCTGCTCCAGGCCGAGAGAAAGGGAGGGGGCCGTGCTGTGCTGCTCCAGATCGGGGAGAAAGCGGATGGGGCCGGGTTTCTCCAGGCGGCCGGGAGAAAGAGGATGGGGCCGGGTTGCTCCAGGCGGCCGGAGGGAGAGGGAGCCGCGGGGGTCGGCTGTCCTCCTGGCCGGGAGAAAGAGAGGGGGGCCGGGGTGTGCTGCTCCAGATCGGGAGAAAGCGAAGGGGGGGGGGGGGGGGTTGCTCCAGGCGGCCGGGAGAGAGGGAGAGTGGCGGTCGGACATGGAGTTGTCCGGAAACACACCGGATCCTGCTGGTAGGAGCTTGTCAGAGCCAAGGAAGGATATGGCTCGGTCAGATCTGGAATATGGTGGGGGTCGTCTATGAGGTTTAGAGAGTGAAAGCAAATCTGGGAGAAATAAGAAGATAGAGAGGGAGATTTGGAGAAGTTTTGCCGGAGCTGTGCTTGCCACGAACAAGGGGCGCCGGAAAAATCCATCAGCCATGGCTTTTACTGCGGCTGTTGGGAGGAAGAACAGATGTCCTGAGAGGAAACCTAGGGTTTTCCATATTTTCCGCCGTCAAGTCGCAGGAATCGGGAGGAGTGTATCCCCTTTTTTTATTTCTCCCCCGCTGCCATTTTTCTTTTTCTCTCCTTGTCCTGTACCGACACCCCCTCCCCCTCCTTCATTTATTTCACCTGCTGCCTTTTCTTTTTTCTCTCCCCCGCCTATCTCCTGCCCCCTGCCTTTCTTTGCCCCTCCCATATAATAATATATATCATATATACATATAAGATAATATATATTATATATATATATACATAAATTCCAAGATATCCACATAAAACCTCCGCACGCACGCACGAGGACCCGCACGTCCTCGAACTGGACGATACCAAAACGCCGCTCATACCACGCCCCTAGGCTGATATTTGGGGAGCGTCCCACTCGCCCGGCTACGAGGTTGTACAGGTGGTTCCTAGAAGGAAACAACGACGTCCTTTGAGACAGACGTACTGTAGGAGCCCTGGGCGATGTTGGATGAAGGGGAATGTCAAGATGATGTCGCTGCAGTCGTCCAACTAGAGGGTTGTTCTGGACGGCTTTTTCCAAGTCGTCAGAGATTCTTGCGGGCGCTGACGGGAGGAACTTCCGAGAGGGAACGATTTGCAGGAAAATGAAGCCTGCAGCCGGATGTTGTCTGGATTCAGGCGCGTGAACATTTGATTTTCCATGTTTACACGGTAAAATGAAGTTGATTTCGTTTTCCTCTGAATTATTCTAGTCTGCTTATCCTTTTTCGAGGAGGGATTTTAATAATGAAGTTAAGTTTGGCCGTTTTTAAAGTTTATTTTCAAATTCTTATTTCCTAAAACCTCTTTCGATGTTTTTTATTAATGGAGAATATATCCTATATCTTTTAATTTGAGTAACTTCCCACTTTAACCTTATGTGTTCTTAAATAAATTAAGTTTGTCTTCTCCGTCCTAACTACTAAAAATTACCGAACCTTTTATTCATGGTCTTATCAGATGGTTGAACTGATAAGCCGAAAATACAAATTGATGTGCGGGAAAAAATACATAACAAAAAATAAATAATAAAAGATATATGACACATGATGATTTCATACCTCTTTAGATGCGACGAAGCATGTATCAATTCCCCTGTGGTTGACAGAGCTCGACCGCAGTGAGAACTCACAAACACTGGGAACGTAGAGATCTGGGCATCATCGTTGTAACTCGGCCGGGCTAATCCAATAGCCTGTCAGTAATGTATCGTCCCTACCATGAACCTAAGTAGCGCTGGTATGTCCTATGACAAGTGCAAAACACTTGTACAACGATAATTTGCTCTATCTTCTCTGTGGTAGGTGTCGACACCAATGCTAAGTCCTGTGGTATATATGGGTCTATAGCAAGCATCCTGAGGTTGGAACTAGGTGGCTTTATGGGATTGCAACCTAGAGATCTGGGCATCATCGCTGTAACTCGGCAGGGCTAATCCAAGAGTCTGTCAGTAATGTATCGTCCCTGCCATGAACTTAATAGTGCTGGTATGTTCCATGACAAGTGCAAAACACTTGTACATCAATAATTTGGTCTATCTTCTCAGTGATTGGTGTCGACACCGATGTTATGTCCGGTGGTATGTATGGGTCTGCAAAGATAAAATTCCATTAAGGTCTTATGTCGCAAAACCTTTTTAAATTTTTTACCGTTGAGTTCTAATGGGCGGGCACATCAAATTGAGGTTTTAAATATTTTTGATCTTGAGGTTGTACAAATTTTAAAGATGTTGTTTTACTTTATTAGAACCATAAATAAATCTATTCATAACTCTAATTTTATTAACATAAATTTTCATAGCAGATAAACTATCTTGCACGACTAAATTTAGTACGTGACTTACACACTGAGTATGAATTAAAAGCACCATTTAGAATAAGTTTTAAATCTCTTTTTAATAATTCTACTACCGCAATTGTTCGAGCAGTATCACAAGAAATACTTATTATTTTATACTTTATTTTAAATTCTCAGGTTTATTTCATTATAATTTGATAAATCACATTTTTTGTATGCGGTGTTTCAATTCTTTCAAATTAAATTATGCGTTTGGATAATTTCAACGAAAAGGGATCAATCTAATGTCAAGTTATGCAAATATAAGCTAGTCTTACTTATTGGTCGGATGACCAAATATCGTTCGTTAAGCTAACCCTACCTTCAAAACTCTCGAATTATTTTATTGATTTTTTTTGCCATTTTAATATAAGCTTTGTATGTATCAGCTCCAAGTGTCATTCTACTTGATGGTATTTTGATTGTAGCTCGCTGTGTATATACGACATTTCATCCTCATTGTCGTTGTGGTTAAGTGGTAATCCACGTGTAATTTCATTCCTCATTTGCTCCTCTCATTTTCTGGCTTGATCATAGGACCTTATTTGTCGAGATCAAGATATTTGCGCTTGACTCGACTCTTGCACCTTTTTGTCTAAACATGATTTCAAATGACGCATTAATGTTGTGTTGCCTTTTTTGTGAGCAATTGTTCGCAATGTTAGTATTTTGTTTTTAGCTCTTCATTGACGTCGAAGTGCTTCCACACTGTCACGCGATGCTTTTGATCCACAATCTTCATCTCAGGATTTGTATCTTGAGGAGTGGTCACATGATTGTGGATTGTGGATTGTGAAAGGCCATCGACGCAAGTGAGTTGAGGAGATGAGGAAAATAAGCGGCAGCGTAATGACGTGAGATTGTATAGTAACATACTCATCCATCTCCAGTGGTGGAACTATGATTTTGATGTCGCCCGGGTACAAAAAATTCCAACATACATATCATTCCTGAAAATATTACTGAATTTAATTTGCTATTTCCGCAATGTAAATTCACAACATACAATATGAATCTTCTACTCGATTTCTCTTACCAGTTGAGACCAACTCCTATGAATCCATGGAACTCTGACCTAATCCACCTTATGAAAAAAAGTTTTCCATTGCGGATCTAATAATGACAAATCCCTAAATAAAAATGGATATGAAAACCAAATGTCAAAAAAAACAATCATTGCTTTGAAGACTTTAAATTCATTCCCATTCAAATTATTAGCAAAGAAAGCTGATGTTACAATCATTGATGATTATAATTATTCAATCTGATGTTCCTCATGGCTGTCAAATTTTATTATTATTATTGAGGCTGATATCATTCTACTAATTAATACTAATAAAATTTTTTGAAAGATGATATTTATATGCATATTATAAGTGAGTTTTAAAAGATAATACAATGGAGGCAACTATGAGAGCCAACATGTACTCCAAGCTTTTTTAGATGTTGCTTAGCTAAATGTTTTGTAGCTATCCAATTTCATCCTCAGGCACATGATACATTTTCCCTGGATATTCACCAATTGCTTACCCATAAAATCCAGAATTCCTCCCAAATTTTACCTAATCTCTCCCTAGGTCTCTTGTCTTCAGAATGGCAGCATAGATATCAATTAAAAAAGTGTGAGAGTCAAATCCAGGACCGATAGAGAACAAGGTGAGAAAAGAGTTGATGCCACATTTTCCCAAAAAATCAATACAACTCTTTAAAAAACTGATATGGGTAATCTTACACCCTAACAAGTAACAACAAGGACTAACATAGACCAGTAACCTGTAACCGACATAGAACAATTTGGATACAATGGATTTGAGTAGAGGGATATGTGATTTATGTTCTGAATGAGATTCATTATAGCCTTATTGTATAGAACTCAGCAAAGCAAAAATAAATCAGGTTGCAGACAATGCGGAGCCTTCATCTGTTGAAAATCACAAAACAATTACCTGCTCGGAAGTCGAAAGGGAAAGAAGAAATAAATCAGGTCACTTCTCCCTTGATCGGGAGAGACGAACTTAGAAGCTATGTCGTGAGTCGCGACTGTCATCTCCTCCGAGCTCTGGACCTCCACTCCCATCTTTGCGTGGCTTCTGCAAGAAAAGAAAAAGTAACCTGAGAGTCCAAGTCGTTGTCAGAATGGAGAAAGCGTAAAACAGCAGAACGGCAAAAATCGAAAGAAGCTGAAACTCCATCAAAAGGGCAAACCATCGACGACTCGATGCTGCCAGAAATCGTAAGGGATCACGCCAACGTCGCTTGCAGAAGTCAGAAGTGGACTCACCAGCAGTCGACACCGCTGGAAATCGGACGGGAGAAAGGATCGCACGGAGAAAAATAAGGAAACACAAACGTCCTAGGCGGGATTACGTGAAAAAGACGCTCGAGCACGTGCCCGACCGTGTCTTCGGGCGGGTCCGCCTGTGTCCATGGATATTGGTTGGGATCACTAGTCTACTGTGGGTGCGCTACAGGAATGCAAACTAGTGACCCCAAGCCATCTCCACAGCTGTGATTGACCGCAACCGCTAATTCCAATGACGGGTTGTTGTGATTGGGGCTTGAACCCCAGACCTCCTAGATAAGGGAGCGCTTAACTGGTCTAATGTGGGTGCGCTATAGGTATGCTAACCTGTGACCCCAACCTATCTCCACGAATCTGATTGGCAGCAACTGCTAATTCCAATGACAGCTTGTTTTGGTTGGGGCTTGAACCCTAGACCCCGGTATCACCAACCACAATAACCCGCCATTGGAATTAATGGTTACAACCAAACAGATCTGTGGAAATGGGTTGAGGTCACTAGTCTGCAGACCTGTTGCCCACCCACAGGAGACTGGGGAGTTACATTAGGATCGACAGACTCAGAATACCATTGGTAAGGGACGACTCTGTAATGAGATGTACACTCTGGATCTTCCACCCCCTCCTCCGTCACATACACTGACTGACACCGACATCTTAGACATGCTCCTCTACATATTCTCAAGCGGGCTCTTTTAGATTTTTTTCCTTATTTTCCATATGAATAATGTATTTACGACAAACAACATCATCCTACTTTTTCTCCTCACTGTACGCGGAGCACTGCTCCTTTTGATTTAGTGCATTCTGATATTTGAGGCTCCTATGTAGCTCTTGACGTGCATGAATGGAGGAAATCTGTTACGGGCTTGCCGGAGTGGAGACTGGTGGCAGGGAAGATACTACGGAGCCGGAACTGTAATTGCCTAAGCGAGGCTTGCTCGGGTGGAGAAAACTACAAAAATCTCATAAGACAAGACAAGGGAAAATAAAATACTTACTTCGATAACATTACATGACCCCAAAGTTTCCATATTTAAGAGGAGATCGCAGCTTTAGCGTAAATGCAATAGACAAGGGGACTAAACCAAACCCTAAACCCCACTAGACCCGAATATAATAAATAATAAAAGAACTAGATAACTAGGCCCGAAGCCCATAACATCTTTCCCGCACTGCAAAACAAGCTTGACCTCAAGCTCACGGAAGATTGTCGACGGTAGTAGCCTCATCTGACGTCATCAACATCAGAGTGCTCGACGTGGAGATAGAAAAGCTTTTTGCACCGATGTTTGCGAGTGTACTGCTTGTTGCAGTTATATCATAAGCCTTACACTCGCCGTTCCATCATATCAACATGAGAGAGTCGACTAACCGAAGGGGCAGGAGGGCCCTCGGTATGTCCCAACAATGCTCCTATGTTTGTGGGAAATACGTTATCAAAGGCGCAAGACGCACCGAGGCGCAAAGGGCCCCTGGATCCTAGGTGCAAGGCGCAAGGCGCAGGCTCAAGCTTGAGGCACGTGAGATGCAAAAATTGGGGAAAAAGGAAATTGAGCGAATTGGACGCCCAATTCACACAATTTCAGCGAATTGGGCGCCCAATTCACTCAATTCCAGCGAATTGGGCATCCACGTGCGCCTTTGGGGTGTCTTAGGTGCGTCTAAGATCATGTTTTTACCCATATCAAATTGTTTTTTTAAAAATAAAACCTTGAAAGGCCCAGGCGCGCCTTTGGCGCTCCTGGGAGCCTATAAGGCGCGCGCCTGGGCGCGCCTGGGGCACATCGCCGCCTCAGCCGTGCTGAGGCGCGGTGGGCTGCGCCCGGTGCCGCGCCTAGGTGCGCGCCTTGATAATTGCCTCCTGTGCCAGTTAGAAGCGACGGTCTCAAATCCTGGCCTAGCTCATAATAGTGAGTAAGTCGCAACGAGTTTCAAATTCGACATTCAGTCATTGGCGGTCGCGAAGTCTGGTGGTGAATATGGCGACCTGCATCCCCGGGGGTAGCGTGATATGTGCCGGGAGAAGATGAAATTGTTCCAGATAATCGTCTACAGATTCCATCTGTCGTAAATTTGTGAGCGCCCCGTGAGGTTTGCTGCGGAGGGGTTGACCAAAATGCAAGTTGCAAAACCTCTTGAAGTCATCCCATGATAGACCCGAGTGGTTGGTGTGGAGATTAGTGGCCCAAGAAAGAGCTGAGTCAAGTAGATGGAAGGTTGCTAGATGAATCTGATGCGTTGCCAGTGTTTGCTAATTTCCAAAAAATTGTTCGCACCAAGCGAGGCGATCTAGTGATTCCGTTATCCCATCAAAAGTCGGAAAATCCCACCTGGGGAAGTACAGTAGCATAACAACCTTAAGGCATATGAGGGCCAATGGTGGCTCATGGCGGATGAGTGGCGGTGGCAGTACTTGATGTTGCTGGCGTGATCCGTTAGTGAGGTGGTAGCAACAGGAAGGGCAGTTGTTAGTCCATTAAGCTTGGTGGTGAGGGTAGTTGATACGATCTAGCAAGAAGTAGAGAGGAAAAAGGAGAAACTAGAGGGGAAGAAGAAGAGACTAGGGTTAGGGTTTGAGAGTAGAGGAGGAGAATACCTGATAGTTCATGAATGATCATCCCAAGCATCCCCGGGCTATAAATACCCGGGGAAAGAGGGGGCCGGCCGGCCCCCTCAAGTGGGGCTGAACCGGAGTGGTTCAGCCCCTATCCCGGTCGGTTTATTGTGTGGGGGCTGAACCGGATGGTTCAGCCCCGTTGTCTTGAGCGCGCTCCTTGATCCGTCGTGAGTACTTATGTCCCGAGAACCCAAGCGGGTGTGGGGGCATAACATTCCCCTCCCCATCAAGCACCAGCTTGTCCTCAAGGTGGAAGTCTGGAAACCGCTCTCGGAACTCTAGCAAGTCAACCCAGGAGTTGTGAGCTGCATCCATCTGTTGCCATTTGACAAGCACTGCTGGTCGGTATTCCGTGCCCGACTTCTTCCACTTGGTGAGCAAAATAGTTTCGGGGGATGGCCGCAACTCACCCGTGCTGGTTGCCTCGGGTAGGAAAGGGCTGGCCTGAACGGAAGCCCCGAGCTTTTTCTTTAAAACAGAGACATGGAATGTCGGGTGGATGCGAGACCCCGCCGGAAGATCCAAGGTATATGCGACAGGGCCCACCCGGCGTAGGATGCGAAATGGCCCGTAGTAACGTGGGGCGAGTTTCTGATTGACCCTCCGAGAGACAGACAGCTGGCGGTAAGGTTGGAGCTTGAGGAAAACCTCATCGCCCACTGCGAAGTCCCGTTCGGTGCGGTGTTTGTCCGCCTGCGCCTTCATGCGGTCCTGAGCGACCCGCAGATTGTCCCGAAGTACGGCTAAGGTGCGATCCCGGTCCTGAAGTGTCCGTTCCACGGCTGGAAGAGCGGTGCTGGCGGGTTCATAAGAACTCAAAGTAGGGGGAGGACGGCCGTACACCACCTCGAATGGGGTGAGCTTGCTAGCCGTGTGGAAAGACGTGTTGTAGCAGTACTCCGCCCAATGCAACCAACGGGTCCACGTGCGCGGCTCATCCATCACAAAACACCGCAAGTAAGTCTCCACCCCCCTGTTGAGGACCTCCGTCTGTCCGTCTGTCTGAGGATGATGGGCGGTGCTCATGCGTAGCGTGGTACCCTGTAGCCGAAAGAGTTCCTTCCAAAAACTGCTGATAAAAACCGGATCTCTGTCGGAAATGATGGAGCGCGGAAGTCCATGGAGGCGCACAATCTCCCGCGCAAATAACTCTGCAACTGTCTCCCCGGTGTACGGATGGCTCAAAGGCAGGAAGTGACCATACTTGGAGAGCTTGTCTACCACCACCAGAATGACGGTCTTGCCGTGGGACTTGGGCAGTCCGTCAATGAAGTCCATGGAGATGGTGTCCCAAACCTGGTGCGGAATCTCTAGCGGAGTGAGGAGCCCGGCTGGTGATGTGGTCTCGTACTTCTGGCGCTGGCAAACCTCACACTCCCGCACAAATTGCTGCACATCTCGCCGCATTCCCTTCCAGAAAACATTGGCCCTAAGCCGTTGAAGAGTCCGCAGGATTCCCCCGTGGCCGCCGGTGGGAGAGGCATGAAACTCCTGCATCATCGTTGTCCGCCACGGCGACGCGGATGGAATGACCACTCTGCCCTGAAAGTAAAGCCGCTGGCCCTGAAGATGATAGCCCGGCTCCGTCTCCTTACCCTGCTGTAGCGCCTCAACAATGTTGCATAACTCGGGGTCCTGGAGTACCTCTGCCTGTATCTCGTCCAAGGTGGTGACGACCGGTCCCGACACGAGAGAGAGAGAGCTCTCAGGTAGGCGGGAGAGGGCGTCCACAACCACATTATCTCGGCCCCGTCGGTACACAATCTCGTAGTCATACCCCATCAGCTTGGTTAACCACTTCTGCTGCAATGGGGACGCTAAACGCTGCTCGAGGAAGTGCTTCAGACTCTGATGGTCGGTACGGACCTGGAAGTGCTGTCCCAAAAGATAGGGCCGCCACATTTCGACTGCATGGATAATGGCCAACATCTCTTTCTCGTACGTCGAAAGTCCCAACGTCCGAGGGGCCAAGGCCTTGCTGAAGTATGCGAGCGGCCGACCCTCCTGCATCAGAACTGCCCCGAGGCCGACGCCAGACGCGTCAGTCTCAACCACGAACTCTTTAGCGAAATCCGGCAGGGCTAACACCGGTGTAGTAGTCATGGCCTGTTTCAAGGCCCGGAAGGCCTCATCTGCTTCGGTGCTCCACTGGAAGGCATCCTTCTGTAACAGTTGGGTAAGAGGTCGAGCGATCTTGCCGTAGTCCTTCACAAAACGGCGGTAGTATCCCGTCAAGCCGAGGAAGCCACGCAAGGCTCGCACTGTCGTGGGCTGGGGCCAAGACACCATACTAGCAATCTTCTGTGGGTCGGCCTGGACCCCACGGGCGGACACTAGGTGCCCCAGGTACTCGACCTCGCTCTGCCCGAACGAGCACTTGGACCGTTTGGCGTATAGGCGGTGCTCCCGCAGTGTGGCGAGGACATGTCGCACGTGCTCCAAATGGTCGTCCCAAGTCCTGCTATAGATTAGTATATCATCAAAAAATACCAGGACATACCGGCGCAGAAGTGGTCGGAAGATCTCGTTCATCACAGCCTGGAAGGTGGAGGGGGCGTTGGCCAACCCGAACGGCATCACCAAGAACTCATAGTGCCCGTCGTGGGTGCGGAACGCCGTTTTATGGACATCCTCTCCCTTCATGCGAATTTGATGGTAACCGGACCGAAGGTCCAGTTTGGTGAACAGACTTGCGCCGTGCAACTCATCCAGCAGCTCTTCAATCATGGGAATGGGAAACTTGTCCTTGATGGTGGAGCTATTCAGCCCCCGGTAGTCGACGCAGAATCGCCAGGAACCGTCCTTTTTCTTGACCAATATGATCGGAGAAGAGAACGCGCTGGTGCTGGGCCGAATGATGCCCGTTGCCAGCATCTCCCGTACGCTGCGTTCGATCTCTGCCTTCTGAACGTGCGGGTAGCGGTAGGGGCGGATATTGGTAGGGTCCACCCCCGTCTTCAGCTGTATCTGGTGATCCCGGAAGCGCGACGGAGGAAGAGTGTGTGGCTCCTGGAAGACATCCTCGAACTGTGCTAAAAGAAGCTGCAACTGGTCCGACTCCACCTGTGTTTCGGGTCCCTCAGCCGTCACCCCGAGTATCATGGCCATCATACTCCCCTGCTCCTCCAGTCTCAGCAGACTTCGTAGTGAGATCTCCTTGAGGGGGGAGGATCGTATACCGTGTAAGCAGTAATCGGTCCCCTGCTGCGTGAACTCCAGTGTCATGCGGTCCCAGTCCGTAGTCACCCGCCGTAGTTGGCGGAGCCACTGTACCCCAAGGACCATATCGGACCCCTTAATCGGCAGGAGGTAGACATCGGTGCTACACACATATCCCGTAAGATGTATCTCCACTCCCTTCAGTGCCCCTTCGCACCGCAGCTTGCTACCATCCACGACCATGACCTGGAAAGCCGCATTCTTGTCTACTGGGTGCCCTGCCCTCAGTGCCACCTCCGGGTTGATGAAATTGTGGGTGCTCCCACTATCAATGAGGATGGTTACCCTTTGTTTGCCAATCCTGCCCTTGATCCGCATAGTGAGGGGGGCCATACACCCCTCCATGGCCTGAATCGAGACTCCAAACTCCGCCAAGTCCAACTCCTCCTCGTCCTCGATGCCCGGGGTGTCCTCCTCCTCATCCTCCTCGCGCAGCATGAAGACTTGCACCTTTTGGCAGCGATGCCCCGGGGCGTATTTCTCATCGCAGTTGAAGCACAATCCCTTCTCCTTTCTGGCCTGTAGCTCAGGCCAGGTGAGTCGCGTCACTGTCGGTCGAGCCGCCGGTGCCTGCTCCCTTCTACCTGCCGCTGGGATGGGTGGGGCTCTTGGTGGAGCCCGATTCTTCTGTCGGTTGAAGCGCTCCTCCTGTATGCGCGCCAGACTGATGGCATGACTAAGACTGCGCGGCATGTACGCATGGACCTCATCCCTCAAATGATCCCGCAGGCCGGATATGAAGCAACTGAGGAGCGTCTTCTCCTCCCAATTGACCCGGTTTGCTAGCTTCTCAAAGTCCGCTCGGTACTCCATCACTGTACCCTTCTGACGAAGCTTCTGTAGCGTGGCCTCCACATCCTCGTATTCCAACGGCCCAAAACGTGCCACGAACCCTTCCACAAAGTTGGCCCATGTTGCGTATCCGTAGGCCCGTATGAACCACTGAGCCCACTGGTATGCGTCGTCTTCCAGATGGAAGGACGCCAACTGCACCCACTGGTCATCTGGAATCTCCTGATAAGTGAAAAACAGCTCAGCCTTTTGCACCCACTCCAACGCATCCCCGCCGCGGAATTTAGGGAAATTCATGCGAGTTCTCTTCGGAGGCATGTAGGGTCGTTGATGCATGTCGCCGTGTCTCCCGTTAAACTCCGGTCCCTGTGGTGGTCGGCCGTAATGGTCATGGAAGTTCGCTCCCCCTTGGCCGCCGCCCCATTGCTGTCCTCCGCCTTGAAATCCTTGTCGGGGAGGCTGTTCGTGCCATGTTTCGCCGTTGCCGAACCTCATCGGCCCTCCCACGTGCTGTGGCGTCGGTAGAAGGCCCATTCTTCCTCCGAAATTGGCGTTGACAGCCCCCGGTGGTCGCAAGGGCACTGCTGGAGCCTCGCGGGTCCGCCAGGGCTCTGCCGCGGCCCTCTCCTGGGTGGCGGAAGGACCGCCTGGTCCGCTTCCAGCCGGCACGCCCGGATGCGGCAGATGTTGGGCGGCCCAGGTCGGCGGGTGTCGGGGGAGATAGCTGCCCCCTGGGCGGCTGTAGTCAGCGCCCCCCGACGCCCCTGTCCAGCCCGCCTGGCTGGGCGGCGCTCCGGTCCAGGCGGGGGCCGATCCGATGCCCGCGGGCTCCGTGCGGCTCGGATCGGTCCCGATCCCGCCCTGGAACAGGTTTCCGGAGCCGGCTGCCCCTCCATTGGTTGCCGGTTGGCCATTTTGCGACGCCTCCGCCTCCGAATCGCTGCCCGGAACCGCTTTTCCCTTCAACGACTGCATCAACAGCGCCTTGATCTCCTCCATGCGTCCATCCATGCGTTCTTCCATGCTCTTTGTGGACGTGTTCAAGCGAGCTTCCATTGCCGTCACCGAATCCGCCAACCCTACGTAGTTCTCCTCTAGGGTTGCCAATCGTGACGCTTCCGCCTCCGAGCGAGTCACCATGGTCGCAGGAAAGTTGCTCTGATACCAAATGATACGATCTAGCAAGAAGTAGAGAGGAAAAAGGAGAAACTAGAGGGGAAGAAGAAGAGACTAGGGTTAGGGTTTGAGAGTAGAGGAGAATACCTGATAGTTCATGAATGATCATCCCAAGCATCCCCGGGCTATAAATACCCGGGGAAAGAGGGGGCCGGCCGGCCCCCTCAAGTGGGGCTGAACCGGAGTGGTTCAGCCCCTATCCCGGCCGGTTTATTGTGTGGGGGCTGAACCGGATGGTTCAGCCCCGTTGTCTTGAGCGCGCTCCTTGATCCGTCGTGAGTACTTATGTCCCGAGAACCCAAGCGGGTGTGGGGGCATAACAGTAGTCATATCGTCCCGATGATGTGCGTCGGCGTCCCGAATGAGTGCTTTTACTTTTACAAGGCGTGCATCCATGACGGTCATGACTGAGTGGATCCGGTTCATATCATCCAAGAAATTTGGCAAATCCTCCATATTATGAGCAGAACAAGAGGAGTGGTTGACCAGTTGATTGAATTCCTCGGAGACGGTAGAATTTGGGTTGCCGTAAGATCCACAACGCTTCTCAATGACGCCAACCATTTAGAAAATACCCCAACTCTGGAATCCAATTCAGGATAGCAGGCTTGTGTGGCTCACTTAACGTTGATGTTGTTGCCAAATAAAACTCGGGGATAAAACTCTAAAAGTAATATTGCTACTGTCAAATAAAACCCAGGGATAAAATATCAGCGTAGTTACGTGGGGCTTGAAACATAAAAGACAAGGCGTGCGGCTTGTGGAAGATTCAGATGGCTAGAGTAGGAGACACATGTGCACGTTTCTTGAGTTTGAGGTGGATCGGGCTTCGACTGGATGCTGGTTACAGGCAGACGTGTGCGTACTGGATCTAGGAGAGGTGTCGTCTTACACAATGTAGCGTTTAAGTTTTGTTGCTAGAGGAGAAGAAGAGGCATGTGTCAGAGGTTGGAGTATGGAGTGAAGCAACGTGTGGATAAACTGGACTGCAGGGGATGCGCTGGTAGTTACAATGTGGAGGATCTTGGATTCTAGAAGGACGAATGGCACTGCGGTTTGTCAAAAGAAGAATCAAAATTTGCTGCTTGAGGAAGATATCGTCCTGCGCGGGGTAGAGGAAGGCAGCGGGAAGTTGCTCGGCGGGAAGTTACTCGACGATCCATAGCGGTCAAATGGAGAGGCTGCGATGTCGTGGGTTGTCGAGGAACAAAGCCGGAGTTGGCAGGGACGAATGAAATTTGGGGGTTTGTGAAAGTTGCGCGGAAGAAGGAAAGCTCCGATTCCAAGTTGTTATGGGCTTGCCGGAGTGGAGACCCGAGCCGGGGACGATACTGCGGGGCCGGAACTGCAGCTTCCTAAGCAGAGCTTTCTCGGGTGGAGAGAGCTACCTAAATCTCATAAAACAAGACATGGGAAAATATAATACTTCTTCGATAACATTACATGATCCCAGACTTACCATATATAAGAGGAGATTGTGACATAAGCGTAAATACAATACATTAGGGGACTAAACCAAACCCTAAAACCCAGCTAGACTCGAACATGACACATAATAAAATAACTAGATAACTAGGGACGAGGCCCATAACAGATTCATAAAGTTAACTTGAATGAGTTGGGTGCGGGCTAATGTCGTTACTCATGTTAATGTTTTTATATTCTTGATGTTATTGCTCTTCAATTGGCTGCAACATGTTGTAGAATAATTTCAAATAACTATTTTTTGTAAGAAATATGACATGCTTTCTTTCACAAAAATTTGCGGAAGACCATCTCCAAGTTAATTTAAACCAAGTTAGGCGATATGTCCTTGCCCGATAATTGATATTTGTGAAATTTACTGTCCATTTTTTTGTTTCTCTGGAAAATATATAATGTTGCTGTTCATGACAGGTATGTGATCGATACTGGTTATGTGAAGCAACGACAATACAATCCATCCACTGGGATGTATTCTCTTGATGTGGTTCAGATTAGCAGGTAGTATTTTTTTCCTATTTTTATGTTTATTAATAAATATACTTATGTATAGATCTTGATTTGAGCTCCTTGCCCATAGAGAAATCAATGTTAGAAAAATTAAATGGATGTAGTTGACTCTTTAATTGGGGCATTATCTTGAACTCTTGACATTACAGATGGAATTATCTTATGAATGTAATGAAGCAGTTGGCGCTTTAGGAGATTTATTTCATACTGTCTAGAATAAAAGCTCTTTAAAAATGAAGTTCTGCAGTCATGTATGCAATAATAGAATTTCAAGGATACACAAAGTAAGTTTTTTATTTGAATTTGCAAACTAAGTATGCTGCGCGGTTCAGAATAGTAGGCAATTAAACAAGCGTTAACCAAAATTAAGTTTGGAAATATTTGAATTTTAAAAATGGTTGTATTCGTAATTTGGAAGAGTAGATCGAGAAATGATTATTCAAGGGATATTGGTGATAGCACCTAGGAAAATATATTCAACTTAGCTTAGAAACCAGAAACGCCATTTATTTACGGAATGCATGTAACATCTCTGGGGCCTAAATACATAATTTTATATAAGAAATTTAATAACTAATTCTAAGGCTATATATAAAATAAATGTGAAATGGTAATGCAATGTCACCAAACCCCATGAACACAAAGAAACGTCAAAACATAACTTAATTATTTTTATCCATCATCATTTTCATTCAAGCTTGAGTGGGATAAAGGCTTGAGTGTTGTTTGTTGTTGTATCATTTTCATTCAAGCAAAATATAATCTTTAAAACAAGCGTCCAGAAAGAATAAGTTGTCTGGTACAATAGATGATTTGACACACAAGCCACAAAATTTCACATTTGATATATAGGAAGTTGACTAAAGAGAAGTTAATGAGCTGAAGTCGGCCAAGGTTGCCATGCTTATTCATTGGGTATTTGTTTCTCTTCTTAGTCTCCTGCTAGTCATGGGGCTTCAGAAAGATGATTATGTCGTATAATTGAATGTTTTTTTAAAAATAAAAAGGGGAGTCTTAAAAACAGTGAGGATTCCCCTTACTCTAAAAATCCTTATATCCTTATGATATTGTCTTTATATTATTTATGTTTACTTAAGTTTCATTAAAAATCTCTTTTTTGTTTGTTCGCAAGGGATTAGCCTCATATCTTATTATTACAATTTCCTTGCATGTAGTTGACTTTTGAGACTTTCATGTTTCATCTTAGATTCATTTGTTATGAATTTGCTTAGAAACAAATCTAAGAGTATCCCTTGCGGTCAGTTGTGATTTCATTATCTCTTATACGAGCTATAACTATGGTAAGGTTGCTCTCACTCCCTTGCAAGAAATAACTATGGTGATGCCATTAGGCCTCACTGCCCCAGTGGGTTATCCCTCTTGAGCTGTTTGATGTAGCTTTAAACTATGGTGGGTGTCCACCTAATTATGGTATGGAAATTGACCTTGCCCTCAAGCGTTTGAAGTAGATTTATCAGTAAGCTTATCTTTATCTTAATTTCTCTCTCCTCATTTTTTTGAAAACATCCACGCTCGTATCTATTACTAATACATGAATTATTAACACTTAAAGTAGAGATAAAGTTATTGTGTGCTTTATTTAATAATTTCATTACTTGTAGGGCAAATTTGTTTTTGCTTTGGCATTTCTAATTCGGAATTCTGCTGATATTAATCTTCTCAATGTGGACTATTGCAGGCCCAACTTTAAGATACACTAAGACCATGTCCGTATAGGTAATTTGGGGCTCAAAAAGGCTTAAATAAATTTCTAACAGCAATTAGATTGCTGGTTGGACTTTAAATTCAACTTGCATGAAAAAATAGGTTCTTCTGTATTTCAAAATCTTGTTTAATTTCCTAATGACACTATGGGTGGCGGTTTTGGTCTAATTTTCACATATATGACGTCTGAGGAATGCAGAGGCGTGAGCCCCGTTAAAGGTATCCCTCAAAGATCTGATATCCCTCAACAGGATCTGATGGATCTCGGGACAGGGCAGTGTAAATCTCGCCAAAGTTTGGGCATGTCGGATAATCCAAAATCAATCGCTCAAGCCCATCTACGCTTGCGGTCATCGTCTACAACAGGGAGACGCAGCGACTCAACACATCAGCCGGTTTGTTCTCAACACCAGCTCAGTGCTTGAGAACATAATGAAAGTCCTGCAGGTACTCGAACCACTTGACAAGTCGGTGTCCCAGCTTGCGCTGCGAATCGAGATAACGTAAGGCCTGGTGGTTGGAATACAACACAAACTCCCGGGGAAGGAGATAGTGTCTCCAGTAGTGTAGAGACTGGATAATAGCATAAAATTCTCGATCATCGTTCGAGTATTTCTGCTTGGCCTCGTTCAGCTTCTCAATGAAGTAAGAAACTGAGTGTCCTTCTTGGCTCAATGTGCCACCGATGCCTACGCCAGTCGCATCACACGTGACCTCAAAAGCACAACTAAAGTCCGACAATCTCAGAACAGGAGCTGTCGCCAGTCTCTCCTTAATTTCCTCGAAGGTTCTAGTGGCTGCGGGTGTCCACTGGAACTCTCCCTTCTTGAGACAGCTCGTGAAGGGAGCCATATGTAACATCCGAAATTTTGACGCGACAAATTTGCCTTGACACATAGGAGTTGAGATGAATTGACTCAAATGGGTGCCAATAGCCTTTTCCTCCCCCTCTCTCTCATGCGGTTAATCAATAAACCCGCAAGCTATTAAATCCCCCCCTTTTCTCTCGGGAATAAGCCGCAAACCGCAGCCCGTCTCCCGCAAACAGACGCACGAGTGCGTCCGTCTCCCGCTGCGATCGAAGCCGACGCGTCCCGCTACCCTAGCCGGCAGCTATTTTCTCCACCGAAACTCCTATCCGACCATTCCTCCTTCCTCTACGAGCACCGGTGGACATTCCTTTTCCTTCCTTGGCCGTGGAAGTGTCGGATCTAACCCTAACCGAAGGAGTTTGGAATTTGTTCGTTTCCGGTGAGTAGATCTCTTCCTTTTCTCGATTTCTGCTTGGATTTCCTTTGGTTTGGAAACTAGTTTAACCTAGGTTTTCGTTTTTATTGCCCTATTCTAGGTTTTGGTGTTCGTAGTTCACCACGGATTTTGTGTGGAACGCATTGGTAGCCCCAAACGCTATACTTAAAGGTAATACTTGAAGTTTAACGCATAAATTTTGTAACCCTAGTTATTTATAAATTTTTCCATGAGAATATCGTAGAGGGGAAAATTCTAAAATTAGGGATACGGTAAATTGCAGGACTTTGGCGGGGTCGGGGCAGCTTTTGAAGGTCCGCAACAGCAGGATTTACTTTTGGAAAAGAAAATGTCGCCGCGCCGAGTATACGAGCGTCGCAGCACCTTGGTAAGGAAATACTAATTTCTTTTAGATAGTCATATCAAATAATTATCTTTTATACGCATGAGTAGGTTTCGTACAAACATCATAATCATACATAGAAAAGTATGGCGGTAGGAAAATAATCGTGGAGACACGTATGATAACGCCTTCTTCCATAACCGCGGTAGTAAAGTCATAAACAGTTAGTTAAGTACGAAACTTCACACGTGTACGTAAGTTTGGAGATTGTCAAATTAAGAATGCGAAGATCCTTTCAAGTTGACTACGAGAAAGTCAAGGGTCGCCCAGTAGTACACCAGAAAAGATATCCCATGCAGAGTAGCGTCAGACCAAAAAGGTCAGTAGCACACCAGTCTTTTCGTGCTTGGTAGAGGCGCACTACCTTCCTCATAGGGCATATGGTATCCTATGAGTTACAGTCTTGAGATTTGACTCCCTTTGAGACAGTTAGTAGATTCGAGATCGTGTCCGCGTGGCACTAGAACAATTGAGTTCGTCAGATGGTCTCGGGTCGTCAGTTTCAGATTTTGCGCGTTAGGAGCTACTCTGCCTAGAGCCTTCCCAGTAAACGTGTACGCTAGAAGACACTTAGAACCCAAGTACAGGCTTGACGTGAGACAGTATACTAGTTAGTGAACGTCAGGACTTGGGTAATTGAACGGAAAGTCATGAATATGAAATTTTAGTGTGTTCACCAGGAAGTATAGGAAAAAGCATGCATAACATATACCATAAAATGTTTTCAGTGCACGAGACTAGTTTTAAAGACATGCATGCATTCATATGTAAATCTATTTTAGTGTCACTAAGGGGAATTGTTTTTCTTTACTCTGACCCTTCGTGGGCAATGTTTTTCAGGTGACCCAGGTGGGAAACTACGTCTAGGATGAGCGTCATGGTGGTGTCAGTTTGTAGTAATTTCACCATTTCAGTTTACTCCGTTTCAGCATGTACTTGTAGTTGTGGACAGTGTAACTCATTAATATTTTATATATCTTGTATCAGACTTATTTTGATAGTTCAGATTTTCAGTTATTGCAAAGCTCATTCTTGTTTAGTGGCTCTGTGAGTCCAGACATCAGGTATGTGGTTAACCTTACTTTAATTTTTACTTCCGCTGTAAGTATTAAATCTGTTTAGTTTGGACTTTTATTACCTGCTGCTACTAGTTATAATACTGCTTCCTAGTTTTCTTTATATCGCTGACCCGGCCGGACGGCTGATTTCTGAAATACTAGAAAGGGGTGTTACAAATTGGTATCAGATGGAGGTTTAGGATCCCTGGACCCTAGAAGATTTTCACAGAGTCATAGGACTGTGTAAGAGTAAACTCATGTTAGTAGAGTATTTTAAGTTGCATTTAAGGCTTAGTTTTCGCAGGAGTACGAATATAGTTGTCAAGCCAGTTTTAGCAGATGCTTGATAAATAACCAGATTTCTTTTATATGTTCTATCAGGCAACTTGAGTAAGTGAACCAGGTGAATCTTCACGTCAGGACCCTGTTCCTACCGCCACAATGGGAGATGCTGCAGTGCCACAGGTACCTCCAGTTCCAGCAGCTTCAGAGGGCACTGATATAGCGTCTCAGATTGCCAAGGCGGTTACTGTTGCCTTGATGGAGCTTCAGCGAGGACTGGCTGCAGGGTTTCCAGTTCCAGTACACGTACCAGCCCCTGCACCAGCTCCTGCCCCAGCGCCCGTGGAGATGACCCTGGAGCGTTATTTTAGGAATTTTAGAGAACTTCAGCCTTCAAACTACAGTGAGGATGAGACCCCGATGGATACAGATGATTGGGTAGCAAACACCAGAGATCTGCTGGATGTTTTGGAGTGCCCAGAGAATAAGAAGGTTCCTCTGGCAGTTTTCCTCCTCCGAGGTGAGGCAAAGGTCTGGTGGGACAAGTACCGGGCGGATGATCCCGCAGGTAAATGGTTATGAAAAATTCCTTTAATTATTTTGGAAGTGATATGTTCTCTCTTTAAATAGTATGACCATGTTTTTTGGTAGGTCGTACGCCAGACATGTTTACGTGGGGCGAATTTTTTAGAGCCCTTGCGAGTTGGTTCGTGCCTCCTTCCGCACGACGAGGTCTACAGGAAAGATACCTTAGGCTTTTCCAGGGGGACAGGACTGTTGCTGAGTACGAGCGAGAGCTTACCCATCTGGCTCGATATGCGGGCGTAATGCAGGGAGACCAGACTGAGAAGTGCAGCCGCTTTGTGGATGGCTTACGTGACTCATTGAGACAGCCGCTGATGACTATGGTCAATGCTGATTACAGGACTTAGTGGATATGGCTCGCAGGCTGGAGGCTGACCAGCAGAAGGTTCAAAAGCGAAGTAATTTCCGTGCAAAGCGATCTCAGGATTCGCATCAGTCGCAACAGAGCAGGAATGATCAGGGGAAGAATTGGAACAAGAAGCAGAAGCCTGATGCGAGGAAGTATGGTCAATCTGGTGACAGGAGCAGGGACTACCCCCTTTGTCCCAAGTGTCAGCGTCGCCATCCAGGAGAGTGTTTGGCCAGCGCGGGCGTGTGTTACAAGTGTCGTCAACCTGGAGACATTGCTCGTTTCTGTCAGGAAGGTGGTTCGAATCAGGTAATCAACCTTATTGTAATTTGTACATTTATAAATTTTCGGTAGATGACAAATGTATTTTGTTTCTGCAGTCGAAGTATGAGATTGGTGGCCCTAGCAGAGCAGACAAGAGCAAAGCGTTGATGATTACTGATGGAAGACCACAACAGGGTCGAGATTTGGTGCAGCCCAGAGCTTATGGGCTTGTTCAGCAGGAGGCTAAGGAGCAGGAGGATGTAGTGACAGGTAAGTGTTTAATTTGCCTGATAAGTTTATTTAACCCTCCGTAGTGACACTCTTTTTATTTTTGAAAATCATTCATGTAGGCATCCTTATGATTCGTAATTTACCCTCTAAGATTCTGTTTGATACGGGTGCCTCGCACTCGTTTATCGCAGAATCTCTAGTGCGTAAGTTGAATTTAGAAGTCTTCCCAGAGACTGTAGTACTGGATGTTATGATGCCGAATGGATCCCTTTTGCAGACCAGAGATAGATGCAAGGTGCCGGTGCAGTTTGGTGACACCGAGATTATTGTGGAAGCTTTGCAGCTACCTATTGCAGTATTCGACCTGATTTTTGGAATGGACTGGCTTTCGGCAGTCAACGCCAGGATTGATTGTAGGGAGAAGCAGATACAGTTTGATGGCCCCAATCAGACTTCTTTTTCTTTTCAGGGCTTGAAGGGAGTAGTGAAAATGATTATATCTGCAGTCCGAGCGAGAAGGTGCATCAGTAAGGGTTGTGAAACCTTCGTAGTACTGATGAATGCAGAGACTAAGGCTGTTTTGTCAGAGGTACCAGTGGTGCAGGAGTTCCCCGATGTTTTCCCGGAAGAGCTCCCTGGTGCCCCTCCAGATAGAGAGATTGAGTTCCCGATAGACTTGCAGCCTGGGGCTACACCGGTAGCCAAATCCCCCTATCAGATGGCTCCAAGGGAACTAGCAGAGTTGAAGAGTCAGTTGCAGGAGTTACTTGATTTGGGTTTTATACGCCCCAGCACTTTACCATGGAGTGCTCTAGTGCTTTTTGTGAAGAAGAAGGATGGTAGTCTGAGACTGTGCATAGACTACCGTGAGTTGAACAAGCTGACAGTAAAGAACAAGTACCCGATTCGCAGGATTGATGATTTGTTTGACCAGTTGGTGAGATCAAACACTTTCTCCAAGTTAGATCTGAGGTCAGGCTATCACCAGTTAAAGATTCGTGACTCGGATATTCAGAAGATGGCTTTCAGCACCAGATATGGACACTTCCAGTTCGTGGTCATGCCGTTTGGGCTGACCAATGCCCCTTCAGTATTTATGGACCTGATGAACAGGGTATTTCGGGAGTACTTGGATCGTTTTGTCATTGTCTTTATAGATGACATCTTGGTGTTCTCTAAGAGTGCAGAAGATCATGCAGCACATCTCAGGATTGTTTTGAGCACACTCAGAAAGAATCAGTTGTTTGCCAAGTTTTCAAAGTGCGAGTTTTGGCTTTCAGAGATTGCATTCTTAGGTCACATCATCAGTCAGAAAGAAGTTAGTGTTGATCCGAAGAAGATAGATGCCATTAAGAGTTGGCCAAGGCCGACGACAGTTTCAGAGGTTCGCAGTTTTTTGGGTCTTGCTGGTTACTACAGGAGATTCATCAGAGATTTTTCGAAGATAGCCTTACCACTGACTTCCCTCACCAGGAAGGGTAAGGGCTTGGATTGGACAGTTGAGTGTGAGTTGGCTTTTGAGAACTTGAAGGGCAGGTTGATGACCGCACCGATTTTGAGTTTACCATCAGGGCCTGACGGGTTTCAGATCTACAACGATGTATCAGGTCAGGGTTTGGGATGTGTTCTCATGCAGCATGGAAAGGTCGTAGCCTATGCCTCGAGACAATTAAAGGTTCATGAGAGGAACTACCCAGTGCATGACTTGGAGCTTGCAGCAGTCATACATGCTCTGAATATTTGGAGGCACTATCTTTATGGTGTTCGTTGTGAGATCTTCACTGATCATAAGAGCCTCAAGTATATCTTTGATCAGCGAGAGCTCAATTTGAGGCAGCGCAGATGGTTAGAGTTTCTATCAGACTACGACGTAGACATTCAGTACCATCCAGGAAAGGCGAACGTTGTAGCTGATGCCCTTAGCCGTAGAGGTTCATGTTTCTTTCTTCTCACTCAGCAGGAGGAGTTAGTGCGAGAGCTGGAGAGACTGGATATTACCGCTGTGCCATGCAGTAGTTTTGGTTCTGCAAGATTGAGTTGGATGGAGATTACCTGTGATATCAAGGACAGAATCAGGACAGCTCTACCGTTGGATCCAAAGATGACAGAGATTTGGAGCTCAGTGCAGTCAGGACAGAAGGAGGGATTCATTATTCAGGATGATTTGTTGTTGTTTGATGGCAGGGTGTGTATCCCCGATGTTAGTCACCTTCGCGAGGATATTTTATTTGAGGCACACAATTCCAGATATTCTATACATCCGGGTAGCACGAAGATGTATGCAGATCTCAAGAAGTTAGTCTGGTGGCCAGGCTTGAAGAGAGATGTTACAGATTACGTAGGGAAGTGTGAGACGTGCAAGTTGGTTAAGGCCGAGTGCCAAAGGCCTGGAGGCAAGTTGCAGCCACTTCCCATTCCTGAGTGGACATTCGAAGATATATCCATGGATTTCATTCATGTTTTGCCGAGATCGCAGAGTGGGAATGATTCCTTGTGCGTTATAGTTGATCGACTTTCTAAGGTCGCCCATTTCATTACTCTTAGGAAGACGGATCAAGGTCCGAAGCTGGCACAGTTATATTTGGATGAGATAGTTCGACTTCACGGTGTTCCCAGGACTATAGTTTCAGACAGAGACGGCAGATTCACCTCCAGGGAGTGCCGTTACGTACAGGAGCGGTTGGGTACCAGGTTACACTTCAGCACCGCATTCCATCCCCAGACAGATGGACAGACTGAGCGCACAAATAGGACTTTGGAGGATTTGCTACGGATGTACATTTTGGATTTTGGAGGAAAGTGGGAGAAATATGTTACACTAGTGGAGTTCTCCTACAACAACAGTTTTCAGACAAGTATTGTGATG
Organism: Platanthera guangdongensis; assembly: GCA_039583875.1. Classification (NCBI taxonomy): domain Eukaryota; kingdom Viridiplantae; phylum Streptophyta; class Magnoliopsida; order Asparagales; family Orchidaceae; genus Platanthera; species Platanthera guangdongensis. The sequence goes on along the minus strand of CM077167.1, from coordinate 59,932,491 downwards.
ACACCGTTTGAGACCCTCTATGGCAGACGTTGTCGGACACCGTTATGTTGGGCTGAAAGTGAAGAGAGATCCACAATTAAGGAGTCATGGATTGATAAGACCACAGATAGGATCAAGCTTATTCAGGAGCGTATGAAGACAGCTCAGGATCGCCAGGCCAAGTATCATGATCAGAAGCACAGGTCAGTAGAGTTTAGTGTTGGAGACTACGTTTATCTGAAGGTCAGACCAGTCAGAGGAGTTTCTACAATAAAGCGGATGAAAAAGCTGAGCCCCAGATTCGTTGGTCCTTTTGAGGTGCTGGAAAGAATTGGTGAGTTTGCTTACAGATTGGCCTTACCTGAGGAAATGAGTGGTGTACATGATGTATTCCACGTCTCTTATCTGAGGAGAGCAGTCAGAGATCCTAGTCAGATCATCAGTACCGAGGAAGCACCAATTGAGACAGATCATAGTATTGAGGTTAGACCAGTCAGAATAGTGGATTCAAGGATACAGAAGCTCAGAAATAGAGAGATTCGCATAGTCAGAGTCCTTTGGATGAACTGTGGCAGACCAGAGTATACTTGGGAGCGTGAGGATGAACTTAAGAGCAATGCAGACTATTCTTTTCTCTTCGATTCAGGTATGGTTGCAATTTTCGAGGACGAAAATTTTTGTTAGGATGGGAGATTTGTAACATCCGAATTTTTGACGCGACAAATTTGCCTTGACACATAGGAGTTGAGATGAATTGACTCAAATGGGGTGCCAATAGCCTTTTCCTCCCCCTCTCTCTCATGCGGTTAATCAATAAACCCGCAAGCTATTAAATCCCCCCCTTTTCTCTCGGGAATAAGCCGCAAACCGCAGCCCGTCTCCCGCAAACAGACGCACGAGTGCGTCCGTCTCCTGCTGCGATCGAAGCCGACGCGTCCCGCTACCCTAGCCGGCGGCTATTTTCTCCACCGAAACTCCTCTCCGACCACTCCTCCTTCCTCTACGAGCGCCGGTGGACATTACTTTTCCTTCCTTGGCCGTGGAAGTGCCGGATCTAACCCTAACCGAAGGAGTTTGGAATTTGTTCGTTTCCGGTGAGTAGATCTCTTCCTTTTCTCGATTTCTGCTTGGATTTCCTTTTGTTTGGAAACTAGTTTAACCTAGGTTTTCGTTTTGATTGCCCTATTCTAGGTTTTGGTGTTCGTAGTTCACCACGGATTTTGTGTGGAACGCATTGGTAGCCCCAAACGCTATACTTAAAGGTAATACTTGAAGTTTAACGCATAAATTTTGTAACCCTAGTTATTTATAAATTTTTCCATGGGAATATTTTAGAGGGGAAAATTCTAAAATTAGGGATACGGTAAATTGCAGGACTTTGGCGGGGTCGGGGCAGCTTTTGAAGGTCCCCAACAGCAGAATTTACTTTTGGAAAAGAAAATGTCGCCGCGCCGAGTATACGAGCGTCGCAGCACCTCGGTAAGGAAATACTAATTTCTTTTAGATAGACATATCAAATAATTATCTTTTATACGCATGAGTAAGTTTCGTACAAACATCATAATCATGCATAGAAAAGTGTGGCGGTAGGAAAATAATCGTGGAGACACGTATGATAACGCCTTCTTCCATAACCGCGTTAGTAAAGTCATGAACAGTTAGTTGAGTACGAAACTTCACACGTGTACGTAAGTTTGGAGATTGTCCAATTAAGAATGCGAAGATCCTTTCAAGTTGACTACGAGAAAGTCAAGGGTCGCCCAGTAGTACACCAGAAAAGATATCCCATGCAGAGTAGCGTCAGACCAAAAATGTCAGTAGCACACCAGTGTTTTCGTGCTTGGTAGAGGCGCACTACCTTCCTCATAGGGCATATGGTATCCTATGAGTTACAGTCTTGTGAGTTGACTCCCCTTTGAGACAGTAGATTCGAGATAGTGTCCGCGTGGCACTAGAACAATTGAGTTTGTCAGATGGTCTCGGGTCGTCAGTTTCAGATTTTGCGCGTTAGGAGCTACTCTGCCTAGAGCCTTCCCAGTAAACGTGTAGGCTAGAAGCCACTTAGAACTCAAGTACAGGCTTGACGTGAGACAGTATACTAGTTAGTGAACGTCAGGACTTGGGTAATTGAACGGAAAGTCATGAATATGAAATTTTAGTGTGTTCACCGGGAAGTATAGGAAAAAGAATGCATAACATATATCATAAAATGTTTTCAGTGCACGAGACTAGTTTTAAAGACATGCATGCATTCATATGTAAATCTATTTTAGTGTCAATAAGGGGAATTGTTTTTCTTTACTCTGACCCTTCGTGGGCAATGTTTTTCAGGTGACCCAGGTGGGAAACTACGTCTAGGATGAGCGTCATGGTGGTGTCAGTTTGTAATACTTTCACCATTTCAGTTTACTCCGTTTCAGCTTGTAGTTGTGGACAGTGTAACTCATTAATATTGTATATATCTTGTATCAGACTTATTTTGATAGTTCAGATTTTCAGTTATTGCAAAGCTCATTCTTGTTTAGTGGCTCTGTGAGTCCAGACATCAGGTATGTGGTTAACCTTATTTTAATTTTTACTTCCGCTGTAAGTATTAAATCTGTTTAGTTTGGACTTTTATTACCTGCTGCTACTAGTTATAATACTGCTTCCTAGTTTTCTTTATATCACTGATCCGGCCGGACGACTGATTTCTGAAATAATGGGAAGGGGTGTTACACCATAATCGTACTAAACCCCTAGACGAATCGTCTGTAGAAGGTGGAAAGTCCGTGAAAACTGCGAGGCTCGTGGATGTTCGCTGGCACAGGCTAGTCGCGTATGGATTTTACCTTCTCCGGGTCAACAGATACTCTGGTCAAGGATATAATAAATCCTAGGAAGTGAACAGACTCAAAGAGGAATGAGCACTTCTTCAGATTCACGTACAATTTCTCTTGGCGGAGGGTGCCTAAAAGAAACCTCAAGTGATCAAGGTGAGCAGTCTGTGTCTGGCTATAGATTAGTATGTCATCGAAATACACGACCAGAAACTTGCCCATTTAGGGCCGCAACACCTGCGTCATAATCCTCATGAACGTGCTCGGGGCGTTAGATAGCCCAAGTGACATGACTAGCCACTCATATAGTCCGTCTTTGATTTTGAATCCGGTCTTCCACTCATCGGCATCACGAACTCGTATCTGATGGTACCCACTACGGAGATCGATCTTGGAGAAGATCCGGGCACCAGACATAGTATCCAGTAGATCGTCGAGTCGTGGGATCGGGAAGCGATACTTGACCGTGATCTTGTTAATGGCGCGGCTATCGATGCACATACACCAACTACCGTCCTTCTTAGGGGTCAGAAGGGCGGGAACCACACACAGACTCGTACTCTCACGAATGAACTGGTTCCGAAGAAGCTCGTTAACCCGCATCTTGAGCTCATCGTGGTCATCCGGGTGCATACGATAATGGGGCAAGTTCGGGAGGGAAGTCCCCATGACCAAATCAATAGCATGTTGAATGTCCTGTGGCGGGGGCAGCTCATCCGGGAGCTCGTCAGGCATAATGTCCTCAAACTCGTCTAAAATGGGACGCACCGCTAGTGGGTGGTCAACTGGGGTATCCTCAGATGCCTGGGTGGCAGCACAACGTAGATGATATTCGATTCAGCACTATCTCGTAGAAACTCGCCTCTCCTCAAAATATGCAGGGGCCTCGAGGCGCTCGTACTAACCGATGGCTCAACCACACCCTTGTATCTATCCCGTGGCTGGGTGGGCGTCAACGTATTCTTCCGCCCCTTGTCGTAAAAGACACACAGGTTCGAGCGGCCGAAACACGTGATGTCACGATCAAATAGCCAGGGGAGGCCAATTAGCACATGAGCGACGTCCATGAAAATGACATTGCACCAGACCTTGTCATGAAAAGAAGCAATGGTGATGAGGACGAGGCAACGCTGGGTGACATGAATCGCCATCTTATCTACCCAGACGACACGATATGGGTGGGGGTGAGGCTCTGCCTTCACCTGCATACGGTCAAGCCCCTTTTGGGCTACGATGTTCACACAACTCCCACTGTCGATAGACAACTTGCAGGGACCGCCTGCACTAGGAAAGTACGTGTAAAAGATGGTGGTGCGTCGCCAATCCTCATCTATACGTGGGGTGTATAAGAGGCGTCTAATCACTCCCACCTCTAATGACCTCTCGACGTCACTCTCCCAACCTGCTTCGATAGTGGCCTTAACCTCCTCCGTAACCTTCTCTTCAACCTCTAAACCCAGCTCCTCAACTAGAAGGTTTCGCTTGGGGCACTGCGTTGCGACGTGCGCTGCGTTGTGACGTGCCCTCTGCCAGAACATCTATAGCACAAAATTCCCCCAGTTGCTGACCATCAGTGGTTATGACTTTGCCCTTCGCATTCGCGGGGATACCTGAGGGTGCAACCGCGGTGGTCTGGGGCGGAGCAGGTTTCCTAAAATTCGAAGTCTCAGTCGGAGAAGTGAACTTCCTCATGCTAGAAGATCGGAGGTACTGCTGGTTTGGAGGTGATTCCACGAAGGGGAGGGTAGGAGGTGGTCGACCGGTGGTAGAGAGGGGTTGTCGACTGTAGAGGGGGTGTGGGAGGGAGGCGGCGGCTGAGGGTGGGTCGCCAGGTTGAGGGGATGGGCTGGGTGGTCGGTGAGGAGGAGGGGGCAGCGAGGGAGGCGGTCGGGTTGGCCGGCGGCTGCAGGAAATCTTGCACAACAGTCCGCCGGTTAGGGTAGGGGAATAGGGGGGCTGCATCGGGTGGAAAAGATGTTTGAGGGGTGGAAAATGAAGGCTAGAGGTAGGAGAAGGGTTTGGGGAAGAGAAACCAACCTAGGAGTCGTCACCTAGGGCTCCACGGCGTTGACACCGGGGGGTGATCACTGGAATCCGGGAATACCTTCTCCAAAATTCTGCAATGTCTAATTTCAGCCCCTACAACATCTATTTATAAGAGGAGATAAAACTAGGGCTTCCCATCAACGACTATGATTGGCCGGTGGGGTCGGCCTCTACATACATGAAAAATAAACCCAGAAAAATAAACTAATATTTGTTTTTGACACGCGGCGACGTGCCGGTCGCAACCGCGGAGTCGGATCGGCGATCCGATCAAGCCTTCCTGCGCGAATAAATGAACGTGAGTCCTGCCTTGCTGCGGTCCCCTTCAGGTGCTCGATCTGATGGATCACCATCAATTATCACTTCAATATATAATAAGATGTCCTTTACGTACTAGAGAATTATACTCCACTTTTACATGGACTATTATAGGAGATTTAATTCCCTACATACATTCTAATTTTATCATGCATTCCATATAGCCAACCCCAGTATAGTGGGGGATAAATGCTCGAGTGTTGTATTCTAGAGAATGGTAAGAGAAAAGTCGACATAAAAGCCATCTAAAATTTCAAAAAATACTTGATTAATATTATTACATGTATCCTAAGAACTATTTTGAGATTTGACATAAAATATTCTCCAAAATTTCAGAAAATCATAATATTAGAGAACATTTTTTATTTTAGCAAGAAAATCTAGGTTAAAATATCGCATGTACTTCTCTCTAATCACGCTTCAACCTTCAGGCATTTGCATAGATCAAAATGAAGCAAAATAACTTGCATGCAAAGTTCTTTGACCCTTTGCCGAATTATTTCTTGCTATTCGATGAGCTTTGTACAATAAAATCACGCGTAGTTCACCAAAAGAAAAATTGTATTCCATCAAAATGTTAAGGCTAGAAATGAAATTAACTCATAATCAAGATTTCATGGCCAAGTTCATTTCTCACTTTTCTTAAAATTGGGGCTTTTCAAAATCATATTATTAATTGACATGCTAGAAACTTTAGAAACAAAATTAAATTCAAGAGAGGTGAGTTTGAACACATACTTAAGGTTTCAAAGAAATCTAACTCATTTGGTGCCATTATTTCATATTTAGATAAAACGGGCAGCCTCGTGCACAAAGCATCCCCACACAATGAGGCTCCGGGGAAGGTTCTCAGCATAAGGGTGAAATATAGGCAAACCTTACTCATAATTTTTGCAAGAGTCTGTTTCCAGTACTTGAACCTGTGACCTAAAGGTCACACGACAACACCATAATCAATCAAAAAATTATCTAAAAGTAATTTTTTGATAAAATGTAAAATATTCTAAAAGTATCTATAGGTTAGGGTAATGAAAGGATTCACAAAACAAGATCTTTTTAATCAAATTTTTTAATCTAATAACATTTTAAACATAATATTTCCTTCTTACAAATCTAAAATATAATTCAAAATTTTCTAAGATATTTAGAAAATTAGGGTGAGAAGGAAAACTCATGAGGTTTGACCTCTCTCATAGTTTGAGCTAAGAAAACCCATTGAGGGAAGGAAGAGAACATTAAGTATTGGAGGATCCTTGGGAGGAGGTTGAGATCAGGTAGCGGAGAGTTTGAGAGAAGCATCCCACATGGGCGTCGAAGGGAGAGTTGCCGTCGACCCTTGGGACGGAGCATTCCATGCATGAGATGTTCTCGATTTGGCTCTCACGCGAGCCGGCTGCTAGTGGAGAGGGTTGGAGGTTCTTGTTCAAAACCTAATTTATCTTTGACCTTTGATTCAAGTGAGATTGATGGCTAGGATTTTGCTCTATATAAAGAGTGTAGCCCAATCTTAATAATAAGATTACTTACAGAGGAATTTATGTTAAAACTAGTTTTCATAAGTAAAAAAATCTGAAAAATTCTAAATAAATATAGAAAGGTACTTGCATCATCAAAATAATTTTTATGAGATTTTTCATAATAAATATTTTATTAATCTATTAAAATAGTGGTTTCTCGACAATAAAATAGTATAAAATGCTTACGAAATTTTATAAAATTTGGAATAAATTTGTCATGAATGAAATAAATTTTCTATTAATAAAGATAATGTTAGAATAATCCATGTATTGGGCCCATCTTTTGGGCCCATTAGTGCTCTTCTCTTTTAGTCCCACATCATGTATAAGATTTATTCTCTCTCTCTTCCTCCTATATATTTGTATTCTCTCATTGTATTTATATACTCAATAAATATATACAAGTTTTGAGCTTTCTCTACATAGTATCAGAGCCTAAATCGCTCTCTCGCGGTCTCCTCTGTTCTGTCCGCACCTAGTGCTCTCTCGCGGCCTGCCTCCTGCGGTCTCTTGCGGCCTGCCTCTCGCGATCTGCCTCCTGCAGGCTGTTTGTTTCTATCTGCTTCCCTCTGCGACTTGCTCATCTCAGTCCGCTTCTTTCTCCGTTCCCTCCTGTTGCTCTCTTTTCTCCCGTGGTTCCACCCCCCTCCCTTCTTATAGCCATTTATCCTCCTCCATCCGTGGGGCCACCTTCTCCTTTATTCTCCGCTGTCCACTGCGGACTCCCTACATGCTGCGGCCTGTCTTCAGTCTGCCGCTCTGCTCTCCGCTTCTGTCTTTCCGCGGGCTGCCTTGCTCGCGACTTGTTCCAGCTCGCCGCATCCTGCCTTCTCTATCCGCCTGACAGTGCGGGCTGTTCCTCTCTCACCTGCTCGCCGCGACCTGCCTCCTGCTCGCCGCGACATGCCTCCAGTTCGCTGCGACCTGCCTGCTACTCGACGCGACCTTCTCTCTTGCTTGCCACGACCTGCTCTCCTGCTCGCCGCTTGCCCTTTCTGCTCGCTGCGATCTTGCCTTCCCGCAGCTAGCGTTCTCCTCTCTGTCCTTAGCCGCATCCTGGTCGTGACCTCGTTTGTCACTGGGGTACCCGCCGAGACCGTGCAACTATCTTCTCTGCCGGCTTCTCCCTCATCGCACTCTGGTCGCGATCTTCGGATCGCTGGTGTGTCCACCGAGACCGAGCGACTGCCTCCTCTAACCACCCGGTCTCTTCTGCAGGCCACGCATGGCTTCCGATAATTCCGCTGCTACTTCTGCTCCACCCGCCCGTGCGGCTGCCACAGCTTCCGAACTCCGTGACAAGTTACAGATACTACCATCTCCCTCACTGGCAAAAGGAATTTCGTCGAGTGGGTTCAATCGGTTTGCCGTGTTTTGCAGACGAAGGGTCTTCTTCACTACTTGACCCGCGCTACTCCAACTGCTCCCTCCGATGACTGGCTTCGCGATGATGGTCGGGTCCAGTCCTGGCTTCTCAACTCTATGGATTCCAAGCCCTACAGGATGACCATGTATCATGACACAGCTAAGTCCATGTGGGAGGAGCTTCACGCTTTTTACTCTTGCCATGACAACCTACAACACCTATATGATATCATTTCTGATCTTCAGAATCATACCCTGGGTGCTCCTGGTGATATGCTCTCCTTCGTGGCTAAAGCCAAGAGTTTGGCAGAGGCTTGGATTCAACATCAGTCTCCTACTACCGATCTAACCACTCAACGAAAGCAGAAAGAAGATGTCGCCATCGCCATGATGATGTCCCGAGTTCCTCCGCACCTGCATAGTATTCGGGCCCAGATTCTCACATCCGCCACAACTCCTTCCCTGTCTGATGTCTGCTCCATGCTGCTAAAAGTCACGCCTCCCTCTAAGGATCCTCCTGTTTTTGCCATGACTCTTCTTCAACAGCCTCTCCTTTCGACCCCTCCTCCTCGTGGATCTTCCACTCGGGGGGGGGGGGGGGGGGGGCGACCCCCGTCTCGGGGACGAGGACGTGGTGGTCGCTCTTCTATGAAATGCAACTATTGTGGTCGAGATAATCATCTTGAAGCTACCTGCTACCGCAAGCATGACTTACCTCATCATCTTACTGCTACTATATCTGCTGCTCCGCCTCCTACTGGGTCTTCTGCCATTGATCCAGCTACTACTACCCGCCAAGACATCGATGAGCTCCGCACCCAACTTCAACAGCTTCAGAGTGCCCTCAACCGCTCCTCCGACTCTGTTGCGTCCTCTTCTGCGGAAGGTATAACATGTCTCTCTCATAATCCTTGCTGGATCGTTGATTCCGACGCTACTCACCATATTACCTCCCAGAAGCCCACAGAGTAGCTACAGACGCGGAGACGCCTCATCCTGCTTGCATCACTGTGGCCAACGGTGACACCCTACCAGTCTCTGGCTCCGCCGCTCTTCAGCTTACGCCGCACCTTTTTCTTTCCTCGGTTCTTCACGTTTCAGGGTCTCCTTTCAATTTATTATCTGTTAGTCGTTTCACACCTGACCTTGATTGTTGCATTATCTTTTCACTTTTTCATTTCTTATGTAGGATCGCCGCACCCGGAGTACCATTGGTAAGTGACAGCTGTTGAATGAGCTGTACATCTTGGATATCCCACCTACTCTTCTCTTCTCCATCTCCACTGTTGATTGGCATCGCCGCCTTGGGCATGCTCCCCTTTCGATTCTTAAGCGGGCTCTTCCTGATGTTTCTCCCCTGGAGTTCTCTTGTGAATCTTGTATCTACGACAAACAACATCGTTCCTATTTCCCCACTGCCTGTACCAGGAGTAGTACTCCTCTATCTTTAGTTCATTCTGATTTATAGAGTCCCCAGTATTTTTGGCTTTCGTTATTTTGTCACGTTCATTGACGATTACTCGCGTACCACGTGGCTCTATTTATTACATGATCGAACTGAACTTACTTCTGTGTTTCACGCCTTTTTAATTGAGATGCATACGCAGTTCGCCACCTCCCTCAAAGTAATTCACACTGATAATGCTCGCGAGTATACGGGTCGACCTTCTCCAATCTCTGCACCAAATTTGGTGTCATCCATCAAACTTCATGTGCGTATACCCCTCAGCAAAACAGGGTGGCGGAACAGAAAAATCGCCATCTTCTCGATGTTGCGCGCTCCCTTATGTTCCAAATGCATGTTCCAACCGAATATTGGAACTTTGCTGTATCCACCGCCTGTCATCTCATCAACCGCCTTCCCTCGTCTATGCTTAATTTTGCCTCACCCATCCAACTCCTCTCTCCCTCCACCAACCTCACCTCTCTCACACCGCGGATCTTCGGGTGTGTTTGCTATGTCCACCTTCTTGGCCCTCCTGCCGACAAACTTGCTCCTCGGGCTGCCAAGTATATGTTTGTTGGCTACTCTCGCACTCAAAAGGGGTACGTCTGCTACTCTCCTTCTGACGACAAGCTGGTTGTTTCTGCGAATGTCACATTCTGCGAAGACCTGCCCTTCCACTTACCTAGCACCACCTCGTCTTCTGCTCCCTCTATTCCTCGGCCTGTCGTACCGGTCACGCCATCTTTGTCGTCCTCTCCCCACGTTCCTCCTCGGGTTCCTCCACCACTTATCCGTGTCTACTCTCGTCGCCCATCCAAGGATGCTCCTGTGACCCATCTCCCCGCTACCAGCGATACCTCGGCTACGGCAGATCCCGCTCCCGTCTCTACAGCTCATCCCTTGGCCAACTACGTCTCTCTCAATCGGCTGACGTCGCCTCTCTACGCATTTGGCATCTCTCTTTCCTCTATTTCTATACATAACACTGTGCAGGAGGCGCTTCAATACCCAGGGTGGCAGGCCGCTATGAATGATGAAATGCAGGCTCTCTGGGCTAACCAGACCTGAGATCTGATTCCTCTTCCTGCAGGCCACACCTCTGTTAGCTACAAAGGGGTCTTTGTCATTAAACATACGGCGGATGACACTGTCGACTGTCTGAAGGCACGCCTTGTGGCCCGGGGCTTTACACAACAACATGACCTTGATTATGAGGAAACCTTCTCTCCCGTGGCAAAATTGAACACAGTACGCATTCTTCTCTCCTTGGCTGTTCATCGTCACTGCCCCCTTTATCAGTTGGATATTAAGAATGCTTTCCTCAACGACGATCTACAGGAGACAGTTTACATACAACAACCTCCTAGGTTTGAGGCCACGGGGGAGTCTTTGGTATGTCACCTTCGGAAATCCATTTATGCTCTCAAACAGTCCCCGCGTGCGTGGTTTGAAAAATTCAGTAAGGTGGTCTGTGCTAGTGGCTTCACTCGGAGCTCGGCTGATTTTTCTCTCTTCACCCGACACCGGTCAACCGGGACTGTGATTCTTCTGGTCTACGTTAAATCTGTTGAGGACTCAAATCACCCGATGAGAGCATTTAACTTGATTCTCAAATAAACTACTCAAGAAAGTATTGTACTGCATGCATAAATATGAAAAATTGATTTGTTTGCATCTAGGACCTTCGATCTTTCAGATGACAATCCTATAAACGCTGATGGAAAAAAAAGGATCCCGAGCATGTTCTGATGCACATGCTCAGGGTGACACAATTGAGCCCCATTGATTCTCCTTTGCTTGAGATTATTCATCTCTAATGAAGTAAAGTTGTCAGGCTCCAAGGACAGACTAGATGAGAATTGATATTGCTCCTCAAGAAGCTTCAGTATATTAACAGTGAATGGGCTACCTCTCTAATATGGAAAATATCATGTTGTCGATTTGTTAGATGACGTCTCTTTTTCATCATCTGAACTAGTTGTAATTTCCTCGTGATGTCGTCATCTTGTTGATGTTGAAGACCCCACAAAAAGTGTAAATTGTGATTTAAAAGAGGTCGATGGTGTAGGTGAAGGTATGACTGACGCTGGTGTGGGGTGTTTGACTAATGGTTCCAATTATTTGGCGGTGCATCATCTTGAGCCAATTCACTACATTAAATACATTATTCCCATTTTCCTAGGGTCGCCAAGCTCACATGAATTTGACTCTGTAAAGAGAGCAGGAAAAGGGAGACCTCCAACCTTGTATATACTTCTTGAATTAATAATTACAAGTATGAATACATTTATATAGGAAGAGAGGGAGAAGAGAAGATCCCAATCCAAGATGTGGGACAAATACAAGGAAAAAATGAGCCTCTTAAATGAGCCTTTACAAGGGCTTTTCTAACACTCCCCCGCAAGCTGGAGCGTACAAGTCGTAGGCGCCAAGCTTGGATAAAAATTGGTAGTACAGCGGTCGGGAGAGAGCTTTGGTCAGGATATCAGCAATTTGATTTGTAGCAGAGACATGTTCCAGATCTACTTTCTTTGACTGTACTTTTTCCCTAATAAGTGGCAGACAACTTCAATATGCTCTGTGCGTTCATGAAAGACCGGGTTCTTGGCAATATGTATTGCTGCTTGACTATCACAAAATAGGGTCGCCGATGATGAGAGACAAACACCCAAGTCTCTCAGAAGGCTCTTAAGCCATGTTAACTCAGAAACTACAGCAGCCATGGCCCGGTACTCAGCTTCAGCAGAAGTGCGAGCAACCACATTCTATTTCTTGCTACGCCAGGTTATGAGATGACCACCAAAGTAGGTACAGAAACCATATGTAGAGCGCCTATCATCAATGGATCCTGCATAGTCAGCGTCTGAGTATGCAACAAGAGATAGAGATGTGGATGACTTGTACGCAAGCCCTTGTCCTGGAGCGTTCTTGAGATACCGAAGAATGCGCTCGACAGCTTGAAGATGAGAGGTCCGAGTAGCATGCATAAATCGACTCACGACTCCTACGACAAAGGAGATGTCTGGTCGAGTAACTGTAAGTTAGATCAGTTTCCCAACCAAGCATCTGTAGTATTCCGGATTCGTAAGAAGCTTATCGGAGTCAGAGCTATGAGACGAGAGCCTGTGATTAGCGTCCATTGGAGTATCCGTAGGTTTGCATCCCGAATAGCCAGCATCATGAAGGAGGTCCATACAATACTTCCTTTGGGATAATACAAGACCATCAGGCCGTCATGCAACCTGAAGCCCGAGAAAATACCGTTGGTTACCAAGATCTTTGGTCTGAAAGGCGGAGTTCAACTGTTGCTTGGTATGTTGTATCTCTGTTGTAAAGAGAGCAGGAAAAGAGAGACCTCCAACCTTGTATATACTTCTTTAATTAATAATTACAAGTATGAATTCATTTATATAGCAAGAGAGGGAGAAGAGAAGATCCCAATCCAAGCTGTGGGACAAATACAAGGAAAAATGGGCCTCTTAAATGGGCCTTTACAAGGGCTTTTCTAACAGACTCAATCTTTCTTAGGAGTTAGAACAACACATGGATCCATTCATCTAACACTTATATTTATTGCAAACCCCAATGAGAACCTCTTAGATCGTGTGTGATTCGTCAATTAACTACCTTCTTTATATTTATGCTCTATCTTGTGATTACTTGCACTCTCTTATTATTTCATAATTTAATTTTGTGTTAGGTTGGACGATAACATGAAAATCATGTGAATCATGCAAATGACGACCGACTCATTGGACTCACTATGGAGTGACTATATCACACTCTTAATGGCTCTCTGAAATGATACCTGATCAGTAGGCTCATTAGGCGTGGTGTTACAATATTTGTCGAGTGTGCCAATAATATCTAAATGCCGTCTTGAGACGGCAAAACTAAAGTATGACTCTGTGGTTTGCCAAGTGTCTCCCATATGGGTGACTCCTTAGGAGGTTCATTGAGTGGGGCATATGAAATTTGATCACGTTTGTAACACTCTCGAATGACTACCTGAGACTTCAGCAGTAATACATGACTTTAAGGCGCGCCTAATGTTTCTCAAAAAAGGCGAGTCATTGTGATACAAATTGTGCCAGATATCAAAGACCTACTGATGGAACCTAATCGATTTACTAAGAGATTTTGAAATCCCGAGTTTGACGACCCGTAATAGAACTTGTCAGTTTGGGCATTAGGATTCCAAAGACCTACCATGGATAATCTATAGACTTTACCACTGTGTATCATACACTGTGCTTTGAATGATGGACTTTGATGTCAGATACTATGCAAGGCAAGACGTGTTCTGCACGAATATAATTCTTAATATGAATGATGACACACACACAATCGATGCACATGAGACAATGGCTAAATTATTACTATTGTGATGCAACTAAATAAATTAACAGACAAATATTCGATGAGTAATTAATTAAATAACAGAAAATTAAACTTGTGCAAACTATCACAATCGGTTTCAAATAAATCGTGTATGGATAACAAATAACAATTGCATGTGAGGATAGATTCTAGAAATTAAGTGAATGTCTTATAGGATTACACTTCTACTAAAAGTAAATTAGATAAAATAATTAGAGCAAAATATCACTAGAGCTAAGACTTTGTTTGGGACAGATGTGGCTGCAGGAAAAGCAGTGATGAGATTGGAGCTGTGAGGAAATGTTCTGGTAGGAAAAACAACATGAGAAAAAGATGTGAATCTATAGGAATAAAAACATGAAAACACAGAAAGCTCATTTTAGCTTTTTATTGGACGTGGGATAGTTCACCGTTTTCCAAAAAGACTTGAAAACATGTCTTTGACTCGATTCCTTTCCCACTGCCAAGAAACCAAAACCTCCAAAATAGTGACGGCAATGTGGGACCAAGCAAAGCCTAAAAGTACATTATTTCAATGTAAGGAAATTGAAAACTAAATTATAACACTAACCAAATGATGTAGGGTTGCAGATTGGGCGTTGTATATGGATTTTGGTGATGATAGTAGTGGTGCGTAGGTTTTAATGTTCGATTAGAGGGGAAAATGTGACTTTGAAATTTAAAGTTATGGAAATTTTGATGGTGGTCATGACTATTGGAGGTGGAGTGAGGAGGAAGATTGGTAAGTGGTGGTGTGCGTGTGGAGATGTTGGTGGAGGCGATGGAGTGTGGGGATAAGGGTTGGTAGCCAAAAATTTAGAGGTCTACAAAGGTTTGAGGGGGGGGGGGGGTTCCAGTTGAGTTTTTTGTGATTAGAAGTACAACAATGTGGTGTGTTTGGGAGGGGATGGGAGGTCGGTGGTGGAATGGGGTTGGGAAGGGAAGCGGTTGATGGGACTTGAATTGGTGGTTGGGACCGACCATGGAGTTCCTATGGTGGTCGGGCACTAGGGTTGTGATTAGGGACCAGTTGGCAACAACTTGGTAAGGCAGTAGGTGATTGCATGGGCTTGTGCATGCTTAGTTGGAGGTGTAATGGTCAACTGCCGACGACTAGAAGGGGCTTCGTCGCCTTCTTGAGTAATCGTGGGTTTCGGCACCCCGATATGACTGATGACTCCCGTCTTCGGCAACCAAACATCGATCGTGTTTGTATAAACCAAAAGATATAAACATAGGGGATTAGGTTTGTGGAAACCTTGTATATCCTTGTTAAATGTACAAAAACAAGTATGAATACATTTATATAGTGAGAAAAGAGAAAGAAATCCCAATTTCAAGATGTGGGATTATTACAAGTAGAGGAAGAGGACCTATAATGGGCTCCATTGTGGGCCTTTACATCATTATTTTGTAACACTCCCCCTCAAGCTGCAGCGCACAAGTCGTAGGTACCCAGCTTGGACAAGAAATGATAAAGCAAGGTACTTTGTAGCGTCGTAGTGAGGATATCAGCAACTTGATCTGTAGCTGAAACATATTTCAATTCCAGCTTCTTCATTTGAACTTTTTCCCGGATGAAATGACAGCCAACTTCAATGTGTTTTGTCCTTTTATGGAAGACAAGATTATTTGCTATGTGTATAGCAGCTTGACTGTCACAGAGTGAGGTAGCTGGAGATAAAAGTTTTACTCCCATATCTTGTAGAAGACCTTCAAGCCATGTGAGCTCAGATACAACAGATTCCTTCGAACGGTACTCAACTTCGGCTGAAGATCTAGCCACCACAGACTGTTTCTTACTGCGTCAGGTAATAAGGTGACCTCCGAAGTATGTATAAAATCCGCTGGTGGATCGCCGATCATCAATGGACCCAGCATAATCAGCATCCGAATATGCAACAAATGTAGGAGTAGAAGATGAAGAAGTTTTGTATACCATCCCTTGACCAGTGACTGTTTTTAGATATCTCAGAATTCGTTCGACAGCTTGTAGTGAGACATCCGAGGAGAATGTATAAACCGACTGACAACCCTAACAACAAAAGTTATGTCTCGTCTGGTGACTGTTAGATAAATCAGTTTTCCAACCAGACGTCGATAGTATTCCAGATTTGGAAGGAGGAGATCTTCGTTAGAGGCATGAGCACAAAACTTGTGTTTGATATCCATAGAAGTATTAACCGGCTTGCATCCAGAGTAGGCGACATCCTGAAGAAGGTCAAAACAGTACTTCCGTTGGGATAGGACAAGGCCACCAGACCGTCTTGCAATCTCAAGGCCTAGAAAATATCGAAGGTTCTCCAGATCTTTCGTTTGAAATACAGAACACAGATGCTGTTTGACTGCTTGTATTCCCTTGTCATCATCTCCTGTGATTAGGATGTCATCAACATAAACTAGGAGGAGAACTGTTCCTGTTGTCCTATGCCGAGTGAACAGAGAGAAATATACCGAGCTCCGAGTAAAGCCAACTTCCCGAACAACCCTACTGAACTTATCAAACCATGCCCGAGGAGATTGTTTGAGATCATAAATCTGCTTCTTGAGCTGACAAACTCGGGACTCCCTCATGGTCTCAAACCTGGGAGGCTGTTGCATATAGACAGTCTCTTGCAGATCTCCATTTAAAAAAACATTCTTTATATCCAGTTGATGTAGGGGCCAGTGACGATGCACAACTACTGAGAGAAGCACACGAACTGTATTTAGCTTGGCCACCTGAGAGAACGTTTTCTCATAATCAAGGTCTTGTTGTTGAGTAACGCCACGAGCCACCAAACGGGCTTTAAGATGGTCAATTGTCCCATCAACAACATGCTTGATGACAAAGACCCATTTACAACCAACCTAAGTCTGTCCTGGAGGAATAGAGATCAGATCTCACGTGTGATTAGCCCAGAGGGCTGTCATTTCTTTGTCCATGACCGCCCGCTAATCTGGATGTTGTAGAGCATCCCGCACAGAGTTAGGGACAAAAATAAAGGATAATGTAGTGACAAATTTTTAAGTCGCCGGGGACATGCGATATAAGAATACAGAATTTGCCATTGGATAAGCTGTGGAGGCAGTAGTTGGATCAACAGGTCGCAGAGTGCCATAGGTGGAGCCCGACTGAAGTGGGGCGGCGGAACGAGGAGGTCGACGAGTGTAGACACGAAGAAATGGAGGTGGTTAGAGAACAGGAGGGTTGGTGGGAGACGGTGGTGGCAAGGTGAACTGGGATGACAAGCCGTGGTAATGATGATGGTTGTGAGAAAGTTGGAGATGAAGCCGAGAAAAATGGCTGCTCTTCCAGAAAGGTGACATTTGCCGAAACAGTCATCTTGCGGGTAGTGGGCGAGTAGCAAACGTACCCTTTTTGAGTACAAAAATAACCAACGAACATCTGTTTGGCTGCCCGAGAATTCAGCTTGTCAGTGGAGGGACCAAGATGATGGACATAACAATTACAACCAAATATGCGAGGGGTGATGGTGATTGGTGGTGTGGATGGAAAGAGAATACTGAAGGGGGTGACATGATTGAGGACGGAGGAGGGGAGACAATTAATGAGAAAACATGTCATTGAAACTGTGTAATGCTAATACGCCTTGGGAACGTGCATCTGAATCATGAGATAGCGAGCAACATCACGAAGATATCTGTTCTTGTGTTCGACCACAATATTTTGTTGAGGAGTAAAAGCACACGAAGTCTGATGAATAATGTCAAATTCAGAGCACAAATTATCGAACTCATGACTCGTGTATTCACGAGCATTATCTGTCCGGAGCGTCTTTATTTTATCGGTAAAATGTGTGCGAGTCTCCAAAACGAACCCACGAAATACGAGAGGGAGCTCAGAGCGATCACGAAGTAAGTACAATCAGGTCACTCGAAAGTAATCATCAATAAACGTGATAAAATAACGATAACCTGACACACTTGTTATTTTATAAGGGTCTCAAACATTAGAATAAAATAACGTAAACGGAGCCGAGCTCCAGGTACAATGAGCAGAAAAAGAGGAACGATGTTATTTCCTCAAAATACAGGAATCACAGTAAAAGCAGGAAGTGGAACATCTGGAAAAGTTTTCTGGAGAACTGGAAGAGGAGCATGTCTAAGACGCCGATGCCAGTCAACCGAGGAGACGGAGGAGAAAATAGTAGGGGGGATATCAAGAAGGTAGAGCCTGTTATGCAGGCGTCCTTTACCAATGATACTCTGCGTCCTGCAATTCTGCATCCGAAAAGAGGAAGAAGTGAATGTGATAAAACAATTCAAATCAGCAGTGAGGTGAATAACAGAGAGTAAATTGAAAGGAGAGCCCGGGACATGCAGAGCTGAGCAAAGAGAAATAGAGGGATTGAGAGATATATCAGCGGAGCCGGAGACAAAAGCAGTGTTTCCATCGGCTACGGTGTTAAACTTTGGATGGGGAGAATTCGAGTATCAGGGTGGCTTCAAGGAGGTAATATGTTGAGTAACACCGGAATCCACTATCTAGTGCGGACTAGCGGAGATACACGCGATACCTTCATGAGAGATGGAGGCAACATAGGCAGGCGAGTTGTGGAGCAACCCTTGAAGTTGGAGCTGGAGACGGACTTCATCAAGATTAGCACGAGTTGCGGAGGGGCTGTGGGTAGCGACAACAGCAGTTGGACGAGGATGAAGACCATGTTTACGATAACATGTGGCCTCTAGGTGTCCATCCTTGCCACAGAAGGAACACTTAGGCCGGGGCCGTCCAGCGCGCCCTCTCCCCCTGGAGCTTGTCCGTCCTCCATGTGTAGGTGTACGTAGTAAAGGTGCAGGAGTGTGCTGGAGAAGGGCCGGTGATGGAGGGCCGATAGCATTCAGAGGCGGTGAAACCTTTAACAGCATGGACGAATCGTACTAAACCCCTAGACGAATCGTCTGTAGAAGGTGGAAAGTCCGTGAAAACTGCGAGGCTCGTGGATGTTCGCTGGCACAGGCTAGTCGCGTATGGATTTTACCTTCTCCGGGTCAACAGATACTCTGGTCAAGGATATAATAAATCCTAGGAAGTGAACAGACTCAAAGAGGAATGAGCACTTCTTCAGATTCACGTACAATTTCTCTTGGCGGAGGGTGCCTAAAAGAAACCTCAAGTGATCAAGGTGAGCAGTCTGTGTCTGGCTATAGATTAGTATGTCATCGAAATACACGACCAGAAACTTGCCCATTTAGGGCCGCAACACCTGCGTCATAATCCTCATGAACGTGCTCGGGGCGTTAGATAGCCCAAGTGACATGACTAGCCACTCATATAGTCCGTCTTTGATTTTGAATCCGGTCTTCCACTCATCGGCATCACGAACTCGTATCTGATGGTACCCACTACGGAGATCGATCTTGGAGAAGATCCGGGCACCAGACATAGTATCCAGTAGATCGTCGAGTCGTGGGATCGGGAAGCGATACTTGACCGTGATCTTGTTAATGGCGCGGCTATCGATGCACATACACCAACTACCGTCCTTCTTAGGGGTCAGAAGGGCGGGAACCACACACAGACTCGTACTCTCACGAATGAACTGGTTCCGAAGAAGCTCGTTAACCCGCATCTTGAGCTCATCGTGGTCATCCGGGTGCATACGATAATGGGGCAAGTTCGGGAGGGAAGTCCCCATGACCAAATCAATAGCATGTTGAATGTCCTGTGGCGGGGGCAGCTCATCCGGGAGCTCGTCAGGCATAATGTCCTCAAACTCGTCTAAAATGGGACGCACCGCTAGTGGGTGGTCAACTGGGGTATCCTCAGATGCCTGGGTGGCAGCACAACGTAGATGATATTCGATTCAGCACTATCTCGTAGAAACTCGCCTCTCCTCAAAATATGCAGGGGCCTCGAGGCGCTCGTACTAACCGATGGCTCAACCACACCCTTGTATCTATCCCGTGGCTGGGTGGGCGTCAACGTATTCTTCCGCCCCTTGTCGTAAAAGACACACAGGTTCGAGCGGCCGAAACACGTGATGTCACGATCAAATAGCCAGGGGAGGCCAATTAGCACATGAGCGACGTCCATGAAAATGACATTGCACCAGACCTTGTCATGAAAAGAAGCAATGGTGATGAGGACGAGGCAACGCTGGGTGACATGAATCGCCATCTTATCTACCCAGACGACACGATATGGGTGGGGGTGAGGCTCTGCCTTCACCTGCATACGGTCAAGCCCCTTTTGGGCTACGATGTTCACACAACTCCCACTGTCGATAGACAACTTGCAGGGACCGCCTGCACTAGGAAAGTACGTGTAAAAGATGGTGGTGCGTCGCCAATCCTCATCTATACGTGGGGTGTATAAGAGGCGTCTAATCACTCCCACCTCTAATGACCTCTCGACGTCACTCTCCCAACCTGCTTCGATAGTGGCCTTAACCTCCTCCGTAACCTTCTCTTCAACCTCTAAACCCAGCTCCTCAACTAGAAGGTTTCGCTTGGGGCACTGCGTTGCGACGTGCGCTGCGTTGTGACGTGCCCTCTGCCAGAACATCTATAGCACAAAATTCCCCCAGTTGCTGACCATCAGTGGTTATGACTTTGCCCTTCGCATTCGCGGGGATACCTGAGGGTGCAACCGCGGTGGTCTGGGGCGGAGCAGGTTTCCTAAAATTCGAAGTCTCAGTCGGAGAAGTGAACTTCCTCATGCTAGAAGATCGGAGGTACTGCTGGTTTGGAGGTGATTCCACGAAGGGGAGGGTAGGAGGTGGTCGACCGGTGGTAGAGAGGGGTTGTCGACTGTAGAGGGGGTGTGGGAGGGAGGCGGCGGCTGAGGGTGGGTCGCCAGGTTGAGGGGATGGGCTGGGTGGTCGGTGAGGAGGAGGGGGCAGCGAGGGAGGCGGTCGGGTTGGCCGGCGGCTGCAGGAAATCTTGCACAACAGTCCGCCGGTTAGGGTAGGGGAATAGGGGGGCTGCATCGGGTGGAAAAGATGTTTGAGGGGTGGAAAATGAAGGCTAGAGGTAGGAGAAGGGTTTGGGGAAGAGAAACCAACCTAGGAGTCGTCACCTAGGGCTCCACGGCGTTGACACCGGGGGGTGATCACTGGAATCCGGAATACCTTCTCCAAAATTCTGCAATGTCTAATTTCAGCCCCTACAACATCTATTTATAAGAGGAGATAAAACTAGGGCTTCCCATCAACGACTATGATTGGCCGGTGGGGTCGGCCTCTACATACATGAAAAATAAACCCAGAAAAATAAACTAATATTTGTTTTTGACACGCGGCGACGTGCCGGTCGCAACCGCGGAGTCGGATCGGCGATCCGATCAAGCCTTCCTGCGCGAATAAATGAACGTGAGTCCTGCCTTGCTGCGGTCCCCTTCAGGTGCTCGATCTGATGGATCACCATCAATTATCACTTCAATATATAATAAGATGTCCTTTACGTACTAGAGAATTATACTCCACTTTTACATGGACTATTATAGGAGATTTAATTCCCTACATACATTCTAATTTTATCATGCATTCCATATAGCCAACCCCAGTATAGTGGGGGATAAATGCTCGAGTGTTGTATTCTAGAGAATGGTAAGAGAAAAGTCGACATAAAAGCCATCTAAAATTTCAAAAAATACTTGATTAATATTATTACATGTATCCTAAGAACTATTTTGAGATTTGACATAAAATATTCTCCAAAATTTCAGAAAATCATAATATTAGAGAACATTTTTTATTTTAGCAAGAAAATCTAGGTTAAAATATCGCATGTACTTCTCTCTAATCACGCTTCAACCTTCAGGCATTTGCATAGATCAAAATGAAGCAAAATAACTTGCATGCAAAGTTCTTTGACCCTTTGCCGAATTATTTCTTGCTATTCGATGAGCTTTGTACAATAAAATCACGCGTAGTTCACCAAAAGAAAAATTGTATTCCATCAAAATGTTAAGGCTAGAAATGAAATTAACTCATAATCAAGATTTCATGGCCAAGTTCATTTCTCACTTTTCTTAAAATTGGGGCTTTTCAAAATCATATTATTAATTGACATGCTAGAAACTTTAGAAACAAAATTAAATTCAAGAGAGGTGAGTTTGAACACATACTTAAGGTTTCAAAGAAATCTAACTCATTTGGTGCCATTATTTCATATTTAGATAAAACGGGCAGCCTCGTGCACAAAGCATCCCCACACAATGAGGCTCCGGGGAAGGTTCTCAGCATAAGGGTGAAATATAGGCAAACCTTACTCATAATTTTTGCAAGAGTCTGTTTCCAGTACTTGAACCTGTGACCTAAAGGTCACACGACAACACCATAATCAATCAAAAAATTATCTAAAAGTAATTTTTTGATAAAATGTAAAATATTCTAAAAGTATCTATAGGTTAGGGTAATGAAAGGATTCACAAAACAAGATCTTTTTAATCAAATTTTTTAATCTAATAACATTTTAAACATAATATTTCCTTCTTACAAATCTAAAATATAATTCAAAATTTTCTAAGATATTTAGAAAATTAGGGTGAGAAGGAAAACTCATGAGGTTTGACCTCTCTCATAGTTTGAGCTAAGAAAACCCATTGAGGGAAGGAAGAGAACATTAAGTATTGGAGGATCCTTGGGAGGAGGTTGAGATCAGGTAGCGGAGAGTTTGAGAGAAGCATCCCACATGGGCGTCGAAGGGAGAGTTGCCGTCGACCCTTGGGACGGAGCATTCCATGCATGAGATGTTCTCGATTTGGCTCTCACGCGAGCCGGCTGCTAGTGGAGAGGGTTGGAGGTTCTTGTTCAAAACCTAATTTATCTTTGACCTTTGATTCAAGTGAGATTGATGGCTAGGATTTTGCTCTATATAAAGAGTGTAGCCCAATCTTAATAATAAGATTACTTACAGAGGAATTTATGTTAAAACTAGTTTTCATAAGTAAAAAAATCTGAAAAATTCTAAATAAATATAGAAAGGTACTTGCATCATCAAAATAATTTTTATGAGATTTTTCATAATAAATATTTTATTAATCTATTAAAATAGTGGTTTCTCGACAATAAAATAGTATAAAATGCTTACGAAATTTTATAAAATTTGGAATAAATTTGTCATGAATGAAATAAATTTTCTATTAATAAAGATAATGTTAGAATAATCCATGTATTGGGCCCATCTTTTGGGCCCATTAGTGCTCTTCTCTTTTAGTCCCACATCATGTATAAGATTTATTCTCTCTCTCTTCCTCCTATATATTTGTATTCTCTCATTGTATTTATATACTCAATAAATATATACAAGTTTTGAGCTTTCTCTACATAGTATCAGAGCCTAAATCGCTCTCTCGCGGTCTCCTCTGTTCTGTCCGCACCTAGTGCTCTCTCGCGGCCTGCCTCCTGCGGTCTCTTGCGGCCTGCCTCTCGCGATCTGCCTCCTGCAGGCTGTTTGTTTCTATCTGCTTCCCTCTGCGACTTGCTCATCTCAGTCCGCTTCTTTCTCCGTTCCCTCCTGTTGCTCTCTTTTCTCCCGTGGTTCCACCCCCCTCCCTTCTTATAGCCATTTATCCTCCTCCATCCGTGGGGCCACCTTCTCCTTTATTCTCCGCTGTCCACTGCGGACTCCCTACATGCTGCGGCCTGTCTTCAGTCTGCCGCTCTGCTCTCCGCTTCTGTCTTTCCGCGGGCTGCCTTGCTCGCGACTTGTTCCAGCTCGCCGCATCCTGCCTTCTCTATCCGCCTGACAGTGCGGGCTGTTCCTCTCTCACCTGCTCGCCGCGACCTGCCTCCTGCTCGCCGCGACATGCCTCCAGTTCGCTGCGACCTGCCTGCTACTCGACGCGACCTTCTCTCTTGCTTGCCACGACCTGCTCTCCTGCTCGCCGCTTGCCCTTTCTGCTCGCTGCGATCTTGCCTTCCCGCAGCTAGCGTTCTCCTCTCTGTCCTTAGCCGCATCCTGGTCGTGACCTCGTTTGTCACTGGGGTACCCGCCGAGACCGTGCAACTATCTTCTCTGCCGGCTTCTCCCTCATCGCACTCTGGTCGCGATCTTCGGATCGCTGGTGTGTCCACCGAGACCGAGCGACTGCCTCCTCTAACCACCCGGTCTCTTCTGCAGGCCACGCATGGCTTCCGATAATTCCGCTGCTACTTCTGCTCCACCCGCCCGTGCGGCTGCCACAGCTTCCGAACTCCGTGACAAGTTACAGATACTACCATCTCCCTCACTGGCAAAAGGAATTTCGTCGAGTGGGTTCAATCGGTTTGCCGTGTTTTGCAGACGAAGGGTCTTCTTCACTACTTGACCCGCGCTACTCCAACTGCTCCCTCCGATGACTGGCTTCGCGATGATGGTCGGGTCCAGTCCTGGCTTCTCAACTCTATGGATTCCAAGCCCTACAGGATGACCATGTATCATGACACAGCTAAGTCCATGTGGGAGGAGCTTCACGCTTTTTACTCTTGCCATGACAACCTACAACACCTATATGATATCATTTCTGATCTTCAGAATCATACCCTGGGTGCTCCTGGTGATATGCTCTCCTTCGTGGCTAAAGCCAAGAGTTTGGCAGAGGCTTGGATTCAACATCAGTCTCCTACTACCGATCTAACCACTCAACGAAAGCAGAAAGAAGATGTCGCCATCGCCATGATGATGTCCCGAGTTCCTCCGCACCTGCATAGTATTCGGGCCCAGATTCTCACATCCGCCACAACTCCTTCCCTGTCTGATGTCTGCTCCATGCTGCTAAAAGTCACGCCTCCCTCTAAGGATCCTCCTGTTTTTGCCATGACTCTTCTTCAACAGCCTCTCCTTTCGACCCCTCCTCCTCGTGGATCTTCCACTCGGGGGGGGGGGGGACCCCCGTCTCGGGGACGAGGACGTGGTGGTCGCTCTTCTATGAAATGCAACTATTGTGGTCGAGATAATCATCTTGAAGCTACCTGCTACCGCAAGCATGACTTACCTCATCATCTTACTGCTACTATATCTGCTGCTCCGCCTCCTACTGGGTCTTCTGCCATTGATCCAGCTACTACTACCCGCCAAGACATCGATGAGCTCCGCACCCAACTTCAACAGCTTCAGAGTGCCCTCAGCCGCTCCTCCGACTCTGTTGCGTCCTCTTCTGCGGAAGGTATAACATGTCTCTCTCATAATCCTTGCTGGATCGTTGATTCCGACGCTACTCACCATATTACCTCCCAGAAGCCCACAGAGTAGCTACAGACGCGGAGACGCCTCATCCTGCTTGCATCACTGTGGCCAACGGTGACACCCTACCAGTCTCTGGCTCCGCCGCTCTTCAGCTTACGCCGCACCTTTTTCTTTCCTCGGTTCTTCACGTTTCAGGGTCTCCTTTCAATTTATTATCTGTTAGTCGTTTCACACCTGACCTTGATTGTTGCATTATCTTTTCACCTTTTTCATTTCTTATGTAGGATCGCCGCACCCGGAGTACCATTGGTAAGTGACAGCTGTTGAATGAGCTGTACATCTTGGATATCCCACCTACTCTTCTCTTCTCCATCTCCACTGTTGATTGGCATCGCCGCCTTGGGCATGCTCCCCTTTCGATTCTTAAGCGGGCTCTTCCTGATGTTTCTCCCCTGGAGTTCTCTTGTGAATCTTGTATCTACGACAAACAACATCGTTCCTATTTCCCCACTGCCTGTACCAGGAGTAGTACTCCTCTATCTTTAGTTCGTTCTGATTTATAGAGTCCCCAGTATTTTTGGCTTTCGTTATTTTGTCACGTTCATTGACGATTACTCGCGTACCACGTGGCTCTATTTATTACATGATCGAACTGAACTTACTTCTGTGTTTCACGCCTTTTTAATTGAGATGCATACGCAGTTCGCCACCTCCCTCAAAGTAATTCACACTGATAATGCTCGCGAGTATACGGGTCGACCTTCTCCAATCTCTGCACCAAATTTGGTGTCATCCATCAAACTTCATGTGCGTATACCCCTCAGCAAAACAGGGTGGCGGAACAGAAAAATCGCCATCTTCTCGATGTTGCGCGCTCCCTTATGTTCCAAATGCATGTTCCAACCGAATATTGGAACTTTGCTGTATCCACCGCCTGTCATCTCATCAACCGCCTTCCCTCGTCTATGCTTAATTTTGCCTCACCCATCCAACTCCTCTCTCCCTCCACCAACCTCACCTCTCTCACACCGCGGATCTTCGGGTGTGTTTGCTATGTCCACCTTCTTGGCCCTCCTGCCGACAAACTTGCTCCTCGGGCTGCCAAGTATATGTTTGTTGGCTACTCTCGCACTCAAAAGGGGTACGTCTGCTACTCTCCTTCTGACGACAAGCTGGTTGTTTCTGCGAATGTCACATTCTGCGAAGACCTGCCCTTCCACTTACCTAGCACCACCTCGTCTTCTGCTCCCTCTATTCCTCGGCCTGTCGTACCGGTCACGCCATCTTTGTCGTCCTCTCCCCACGTTCCTCCTCGGGTTCCTCCACCACTTATCCGTGTCTACTCTCGTCGCCCATCCAAGGATGCTCCTGTGACCCATCTCCCCGCTACCAGCGATACCTCGGCTACGGCAGATCCCGCTCCCGTCTCTACAGCTCATCCCTTGGCCAACTACGTCTCTCTCAATCGGCTGACGTCGCCTCTCTACGCATTTGGCATCTCTCTTTCCTCTATTTCTATACATAACACTGTGCAGGAGGCGCTTCAATACCCAGGGTGGCAGGCCGCTATGAATGATGAAATGCAGGCTCTCTGGGCTAACCAGACCTGAGATCTGATTCCTCTTCCTGCAGGCCACACCTCTGTTAGCTACAAAGGGGTCTTTGTCATTAAACATACGGCGGATGACACTGTCGACTGTCTGAAGGCACGCCTTGTGGCCCGGGGCTTTACACAACAACATGACCTTGATTATGAGGAAACCTTCTCTCCCGTGGCAAAATTGAACACAGTACGCATTCTTCTCTCCTTGGCTGTTCATCGTCACTGCCCCCTTTATCAGTTGGATATTAAGAATGCTTTCCTCAACGACGATCTACAGGAGACAGTTTACATACAACAACCTCCTAGGTTTGAGGCCACGGGGGAGTCTTTGGTATGTCACCTTCGGAAATCCATTTATGCTCTCAAACAGTCCCCGCGTGCGTGGTTTGAAAAATTCAGTAAGGTGGTCTGTGCTAGTGGCTTCACTCGGAGCTCGGCTGATTTTTCTCTCTTCACCCGACACCGGTCAACCGGGACTGTGATTCTTCTGGTCTACGTTAAATCTGTTGAGGACTCAAATCACCCGATGAGAGCATTTAACTTGATTCTCAAATAAACTACTCAAGAAAGTATTGTACTGCATGCATAAATATGAAAAATTGATTTGTTTGCATCTAGGACCTTCGATCTTTCAGATGACAATCCTATAAACGCTGATGGAAAAAAAAGGATCCCGAGCATGTTCTGATGCACATGCTCAGGGTGACACAATTGAGCCCCATTGATTCTCCTTTGCTTGAGATTATTCATCTCTAATGAAGTAAAGTTGTCAGGCTCCAAGGACAGACTAGATGAGAATTGATATTGCTCCTCAAGAAGCTTCAGTATATTAACAGTGAATGGGCTACCTCTCTAATATGGAAAATATCATGTTGTCGATTTGTTAGATGACGTCTCTTTTTCATCATCTGAACTAGTTGTAATTTCCTCGTGATGTCGTCATCTTGTTGATGTTGAAGACCCCACAAAAAGTGTAAATTGTGATTTAAAAGAGGTCGATGGTGTAGGTGAAGGTATGACTGACGCTGGTGTGGGGTGTTTGACTAATGGTTCCAATTATTTGGCGGTGCATCATCTTGAGCCAATTCACTACATTAAATACATTATTCCCATTTTCCTAGGGTCGCCAAGCTCACATGAATTTGACTCTGTAAAGAGAGCAGGAAAAGGGAGACCTCCAACCTTGTATATACTTCTTGAATTAATAATTACAAGTATGAATACATTTATATAGGAAGAGAGGGAGAAGAGAAGATCCCAATCCAAGATGTGGGACAAATACAAGGAAAAAATGAGCCTCTTAAATGAGCCTTTACAAGGGCTTTTCTAACACTCCCCCGCAAGCTGGAGCGTACAAGTCGTAGGCGCCAAGCTTGGATAAAAATTGGTAGTACAGCGGTCGGGAGAGAGCTTTGGTCAGGATATCAGCAATTTGATTTGTAGCAGAGACATGTTCCAGATCTACTTTCTTTGACTGTACTTTTTCCCTAATAAGTGGCAGACAACTTCAATATGCTCTGTGCGTTCATGAAAGACCGGGTTCTTGGCAATATGTATTGCTGCTTGACTATCACAAAATAGGGTCGCCGATGATGAGAGACAAACACCCAAGTCTCTCAGAAGGCTCTTAAGCCATGTTAACTCAGAAACTACAGCAGCCATGGCCCGGTACTCAGCTTCAGCAGAAGTGCGAGCAACCACATTCTATTTCTTGCTACGCCAGGTTATGAGATGACCACCAAAGTAGGTACAGAAACCATATGTAGAGCGCCTATCATCAATGGATCCTGCATAGTCAGCGTCTGAGTATGCAACAAGAGATAGAGATGTGGATGACTTGTACGCAAGCCCTTGTCCTGGAGCGTTCTTGAGATACCGAAGAATGCGCTCGACAGCTTGAAGATGAGAGGTCCGAGTAGCATGCATAAATCGACTCACGACTCCTACGACAAAGGAGATGTCTGGTCGAGTAACTGTAAGTTAGATCAGTTTCCCAACCAAGCATCTGTAGTATTCCGGATTCGTAAGAAGCTTATCGGAGTCAGAGCTATGAGACGAGAGCCTGTGATTAGCGTCCATTGGAGTATCCGTAGGTTTGCATCCCGAATAGCCAGCATCATGAAGGAGGTCCATACAATACTTCCTTTGGGATAATACAAGACCATCAGGCCGTCATGCAACCTGAAGCCCGAGAAAATACCGTTGGTTACCAAGATCTTTGGTCTGAAAGGCGGAGTTCAACTGTTGCTTGGTATGTTGTATCTCTGTTGTAAAGAGAGCAGGAAAAGAGAGACCTCCAACCTTGTATATACTTCTTTAATTAATAATTACAAGTATGAATTCATTTATATAGCAAGAGAGGGAGAAGAGAAGATCCCAATCCAAGCTGTGGGACAAATACAAGGAAAAATGGGCCTCTTAAATGGGCCTTTACAAGGGCTTTTCTAACAGACTCAATCTTTCTTAGGAGTTAGAACAACACATGGATCCATTCATCTAACACTTATATTTATTGCAAACCCCAATGAGAACCTCTTAGATCGTGTGTGATTCGTCAATTAACTACCTTCTTTATATTTATGCTCTATCTTGTGATTACTTGCACTCTCTTATTATTTCATAATTTAATTTTGTGTTAGGTTGGACGATAACATGAAAATCATGTGAATCATGCAAATGACGACCGACTCATTGGACTCACTATGGAGTGACTATATCACACTCTTAATGGCTCTCTGAAATGATACCTGATCAGTAGGCTCATTAGGCGTGGTGTTACAATATTTGTCGAGTGTGCCAATAATATCTAAATGCCGTCTTGAGACGTCAAAACTAAAGTATGACTCTGTGGTTTGCCAAGTGTCTCCCATATGGGTGACTCCTTAGGAGGTTCATTGAGTGGGGCATATGAAATTTGATCACGTTTGTAACACTCTCGAATGACTACCTGAGACTTCAGCAGTAATACATGACTTTAAGGCGCGCCTAATGTTTCTCAAAAAAGGCGAGTCATTGTGATACAAATTGTGCCAGATATCAAAGACCTACTGATGGAACCTAATCGATTTACTAAGAGATTTTGAAATCCCGAGTTTGACGACCCGTAATAGAACTTGTCAGTTTGGGCATTAGGATTCCAAAGACCTACCATGGATAATCTATAGACTTTACCACTGTGTATCATACACTGTGCTTTGAATGATGGACTTTGATGTCAGATACTATGCAAGGCAAGACGTGTTCTGCACGAATATAATTCTTAATATGAATGATGACACACACACAATCGATGCACATGAGACAATGGCTAAATTATTACTATTGTGATGCAACTAAATAAATTAACAGACAAATATTCGATGAGTAATTAATTAAATAACAGAAAATTAAACTTGTGCAAACTATCACAATCGGTTTCAAATAAATCGTGTATGGATAACAAATAACAATTGCATGTGAGGATAGATTCTAGAAATTAAGTGAATGTCTTATAGGATTACACTTCTACTAAAAGTAAATTAGATAAAATAATTAGAGCAAAATATCACTAGAGCTAAGACTTTGTTTGGGACAGATGTGGCTGCAGGAAAAGCAGTGATGAGATTGGAGCTGTGAGGAAATGTTCTGGTAGGAAAAACAACATGAGAAAAAGATGTGAATCTATAGGAATAAAAACATGAAAACACAGAAAGCTCATTTTAGCTTTTTATTGGACGTGGGATAGTTCACCGTTTTCCAAAAAGACTTGAAAACATGTCTTTGACTCGATTCCTTTCCCACTGCCAAGAAACCAAAACCTCCAAAATAGTGACGGCAATGTGGGACCAAGCAAAGCCTAAAAGTACATTATTTCAATGTAAGGAAATTGAAAACTAAATTATAACACTAACCAAATGATGTAGGGTTGCAGATTGGGCGTTGTATATGGATTTTGGTGATGATAGTAGTGGTGCGTAGGTTTTAATGTTCGATTAGAGGGGAAAATGTGACTTTGAAATTTAAAGTTATGGAAATTTTGATGGTGGTCATGACTATTGGAGGTGGAGTGAGGAGGAAGATTGGTAAGTGGTGGTGTGCGTGTGGAGATGTTGGTGGAGGCGATGGAGTGTGGGGATAAGGGTTGGTAGCCAAAAATTTAGAGGTCTACAAAGGTTTGAGGGGGGGGGGGGTTCCAGTTGAGTTTTTTGTGATTAGAAGTACAACAATGTGGTGTGTTTGGGAGGGGATGGGAGGTCGGTGGTGGAATGGGGTTGGGAAGGGAAGCGGTTGATGGGACTTGAATTGGTGGTTGGGACCGACCATGGAGTTCCTATGGTGGTCGGGCACTAGGGTTGTGATTAGGGACCAGTTGGCAACAACTTGGTAAGGCAGTAGGTGATTGCATGGGCTTGTGCATGCTTAGTTGGAGGTGTAATGGTCAACTGCCGACGACTAGAAGGGGCTTCGTCGCCTTCTTGAGTAATCGTGGGTTTCGGCACCCCGATATGACTGATGACTCCCGTCTTCGGCAACCAAACATCGATCGTGTTTGTATAAACCAAAAGATATAAACATAGGGGATTAGGTTTGTGGAAACCTTGTATATCCTTGTTAAATGTACAAAAACAAGTATGAATACATTTATATAGTGAGAAAAGAGAAAGAAATCCCAATTTCAAGATGTGGGATTATTACAAGTAGAGGAAGAGGACCTATAATGGGCTCCATTGTGGGCCTTTACATCATTATTTTGTAACACTCCCCCTCAAGCTGCAGCGCACAAGTCGTAGGTACCCAGCTTGGACAAGAAATGATAAAGCAAGGTACTTTGTAGCGTCGTAGTGAGGATATCAGCAACTTGATCTGTAGCTGAAACATATTTCAATTCCAGCTTCTTCATTTGAACTTTTTCCCGGATGAAATGACAGCCAACTTCAATGTGTTTTGTCCTTTTATGGAAGACAAGATTATTTGCTATGTGTATAGCAGCTTGACTGTCACAGAGTGAGGTAGCTGGAGATAAAAGTTTTACTCCCATATCTTGTAGAAGACCTTCAAGCCATGTGAGCTCAGATACAACAGATTCCTTCGAACGGTACTCAACTTCGGCTGAAGATCTAGCCACCACAGACTGTTTCTTACTGCGTCAGGTAATAAGGTGACCTCCGAAGTATGTATAAAATCCGCTGGTGGATCGCCGATCATCAATGGACCCAGCATAATCAGCATCCGAATATGCAACAAATGTAGGAGTAGAAGATGAAGAAGTTTTGTATACCATCCCTTGACCAGTGACTGTTTTTAGATATCTCAGAATTCGTTCGACAGCTTGTAGTGAGACATCCGAGGAGAATGTATAAACCGACTGACAACCCTAACAACAAAAGTTATGTCTCGTCTGGTGACTGTTAGATAAATCAGTTTTCCAACCAGACGTCGATAGTATTCCAGATTTGGAAGGAGGAGATCTTCGTTAAAGGCATGAGCACAAAGCTTGTGTTTGATATCCATAGAAGTATTAACCGGCTTGCATCCAGAGTAGGCGACATCCTGAAGAAGGTCAAAACAGTACTTCCGTTGGGATAGGACAAGGCCACCAGACCGTCTTGCAATCTCAAGGCCTAGAAAATATCGAAGGTTCTCCAGATCTTTCGTTTGAAATACAGAACACAGATGCTGTTTGACTGCTTGTATTCCCTTGTCATCATCTCCTGTGATTAGGATGTCATCAACATAAACTAGGAGGAGAACTGTTCCTGTTGTCCTATGCCGAGTGAACAGAGAGAAATATACCGAGCTCCGAGTAAAGCCAACTTCCCGAACAACCCTACTGAACTTATCAAACCATGCCCGAGGAGATTGTTTGAGATCATAAATCTGCTTCTTGAGCTGACAAACTCGGGACTCCCTCATGGTCTCAAACCTGGGAGGCTGTTGCATATAGACAGTCTCTTGCAGATCTCCATTTAAAAAAACATTCTTTATATCCAGTTGATGTAGGGGCCAGTGACGATGCACAACTACTGAGAGAAGCACACGAACTGTATTTAGCTTGGCCACCTGAGAGAACGTTTTCTCATAATCAAGGTCTTGTTGTTGAGTAACGCCACGAGCCACCAAACGGGCTTTAAGATGGTCAATTGTCCCATCAACAACATGCTTGATGACAAAGACCCATTTACAACCAACCTAAGTCTGTCCTGGAGGAATAGAGATCAGATCTCACGTGTGATTAGCCCAGAGGGCTGTCATTTCTTTGTCCATGACCGCCCGCTAATCTGGATGTTGTAGAGCATCCCGCACAGAGTTAGGGACAAAAATAAAGGATAATGTAGTGACAAATTTTTAAGTCGCCGGGGACATGCGATATAAGAATACAGAATTTGCCATTGGATAAGCTGTGGAGGCAGTAGTTGGATCAACAGGTCGCAGAGTGCCATAGGTGGAGCCCGACTGAAGTGGGGCGGCGGAACGAGGAGGTCGACGAGTGTAGACACGAAGAAATGGAGGTGGTTAGAGAACAGGAGGGTTGGTGGGAGACGGTGGTGGCAAGGTGAACTGGGATGACAAGCCGTGGTAATGATGATGGTTGTGAGAAAGTTGGAGATGAAGCCGAGAAAAATGGCTGCTCTTCCAGAAAGGTGACATTTGCCGAAACAGTCATCTTGCGGGTAGTGGGCGAGTAGCAAACGTACCCTTTTTGAGTACAAAAATAACCAACGAACATCTGTTTGGCTGCCCGAGAATTCAGCTTGTCAGTGGAGGGACCAAGATGATGGACATAACAATTACAACCAAATATGCGAGGGGTGATGGTGATTGGTGGTGTGGATGGAAAGAGAATACTGAAGGGGGTGACATGATTGAGGACGGAGGAGGGGAGACAATTAATGAGAAAACATGTCATCGAAACTGTGTAATGCTAATACGCCTTGGGAACGTGCATCTGAATCATGAGATAGCGAGCAACATCAAGAAGATATCTGTTCTTGTGTTCGACCACATCATTTTGTTGAGGAGTAAAAGCACACGAAGTCTGATGAATAATGTCAAATTCAGAGCACAAATTATCGAACTCATGACTCGTGTATTCACGAGCATTATCTGTCCGGAGCGTCTTTATTTTATCGGTAAAATGTGTGCGAGTCTCCAAAACGAACCCACGAAATACGAGAGGGAGCTCAGAGCGATCACGAAGTAAGTACAATCAGGTCACTCGAAGTAATCATCAATAAACGTGATAAAATAACGATAACCTGACACACTTGTTATTTTATAAGGGTCTCAAACATTAGAATAAAATAACGTAAACGGAGCCGAGCTCCAGGTACAATGAGCAGAAAAAGAGGAACGATGTTATTTCCTCAAAATACAGGAATCACAGTAAAAGCAGGAAGTGGAACATCTGGAAAAGTTTTCTGGAGAACTGGAAGAGGAGCATGTCTAAGACGCCGATGCCAGTCAACCGAGGAGACGGAGGAGAAAATAGTAGGGGAGATATCAAGAAGGTAGAGCCTGTTATGCAGGCGTCCTTTACCAATGATACTCTGCGTCCTGCAATTCTGCATCCGAAAAGAGGAAGAAGTGAATGTGATAAAACAATTCAAATCAGCAGTGAGGTGAATAACAGAGAGTAAATTGAAAGGAGAGCCCGGGACATGCAGAGCTGAGCAAAGAGAAATAGAGGGATTGAGAGATATATCAGCGGAGCCGGAGACAAAAGCAGTGTTTCCATCGGCTACGGTGTTAAACTT
Source organism: Platanthera guangdongensis (assembly GCA_039583875.1). Classification (NCBI taxonomy): domain Eukaryota; kingdom Viridiplantae; phylum Streptophyta; class Magnoliopsida; order Asparagales; family Orchidaceae; genus Platanthera; species Platanthera guangdongensis. The sequence goes on along the minus strand of CM077167.1, from coordinate 59,898,169 downwards.
TGGATGGGGAGAATTCGAGTATCAGGGTGGCTTCAAGGAGGTAATATGTTGAGTAACACCGGAATCCACTATCTAGTGCGGACTAGCGGAGATACACGCGATACCTTCATGAGAGATGGAGGCAACATAGGCAGGCGAGTTGTGGAGCAACCCTTGAAGTTGTTGGAGCTGGAGACGGACTTCATCAAGATTAGCACGAGTTGCGGAGGGGCTGTGGGTAGCGACAACAGCAGTTGGACGAGGAGAAGACCATGTTTACGATAACATGTGGCCTCTAGGTGTCCATCCTTGCCACAGAAGGAACACTTAGGCCGGGGCCGTCCAGCGCGCCCTCTCCCCCTGGAGCTTGTCCGTCCTCCATGTGTAGGTGTACGTAGTAAAGGTGCAGGAGTGTGCTGGAGAAGGGCCGGTGATGGAGGGCCGATAGCATTCAGAGGCGGTGAAACCTTTAACAGCATGGAGCACACATCAGAGGAGAGAATAGTAGGAGAGGAGAGGACCTGTTCTCGAATAATGTGAAGATGAGATGGAACACGAGCCGTCATCATGACAATACTAACAACTTCCTTTTGAGCACGTTGGACATCCAGATCAGTAGTCGGAGGATGATGCTGATTCTATGCTTCAACCAATGTCTTGGGTCGAGCAACAAAGGAGGTTAAGTCAGCAACACGACCAGAATCCAGGGACTGAAGATCAGTGATGATGTCATACAAGTGATGGAGACTGTCCTTGCCGGATTAAAGGGAATGAAGCTCATCTCACATCGCCTTGGCCGTCTCGTGATGCATGGTCATGCGGTAAGGTTCTCCATCAAAAGAGTTGAGAAGCCACGTCTGAACACGACCATCGTTACAAAGCCAGTCATCAATTGGAGCAGATGACACAACCTGAGTTTAATGATGCAAGAGTCCCTTGGACTGAAAAACACGCCGAACAGAGTGAACCCACTCAACAAAATTCTTCTTGCCAATAAGAGAAATTGTGGTGATTCTCAACTCATCACGGAGTTCAGGAGCAGGGACCAAGCGGGCTGGAGGAGAAGAATCAGTAGAGGAGTCCATGATTACACGACCAAGCGGCTAAGCAGTCACAACAGACAGATTGTCGTGGACAGGAATAGAGGCAGCAACAACAAGGCTGGCGGACTGGCAAGTGCTGGTGGATAGAAGGAGAGAAGGAGCCAGGAAACCAAGAGAGGCTAACACGTAGTCGTGGCTTGAAGCGGGCTAACCGACAAAGCCACGACGGACTGAGAAACAAACAGATAAGAGACTGCGGTGTATAGAGAGGAGGAAACCGCGGCTACTCGCGCGAACACTGGCAGACGAGTAGAGTAGAGAAGAGCGACAAGCCGCAGAGAAGCTCGCAGCGGGTAGAAGAGCTCGCATCGGCTAGGCGGGTTCGCAGTATGCAGAGGAGCTGCGGTTAGAGAAGAAATAGTAGCACGCGACGGGCGAGCAGAGGGGAAACAATTTGCGGCGAACAGAGAACACCAAGCGGCAAGGAAGAGAGATCGACGGATAGAGCCTGCTGCGGATCAAGTAAATAAAGCGAAGGGGATAGAACACAACCCGCGACAAGCAGAGTAAGGACTCCGAGCGAACACAGAGAGCAAATCGCAATGAACACAGAGTAGACCAGACCGCAGCGATTAAATGTATATGATGACTCAAATCATTATGGGTATTTATATCATTATTTTCTATCAAGGTTAAATGTATATGATGACTCAAATCACTTTTGAACCGTTCAACCTAATTCTCAAAATACAACTCAATTAAAAAAATATATGAATGTTAAAAATTGAGCCCGCCGCATCCATGGACTCTTATCCGCCAATTGGTGATTTTATAATTGTTTATGGTGAAAATATGATTTCGAACGGGTTTTGATGTGCGTGCTAAGGGTGACGCAGCTGATTCACATCACAGTACGACTTGCTATTCTGCTTCGTTGATATATTAGGCAATGCTGCATACTTAATATCTGATTTCCCCAAAAAACCATTATCAACTGATGTATTTGAGCCCCTTTCTGGAAGAACGCTGTTGATGCGGAAAATGGCACCACCAGATAACGATGTTCGAACTTACTGGGATGATGAAGGAGGTTGATTAGGAACTGTCGAGCAGCCAGTTACTTTGACGGTTAGGGTTTAGAGGTTGATGCCGAGAGAGGAGACGAGAAGAGAAGAAGAGGGGCCACTTGCAGCGGCAACAACAGACTTCGTCCGCCGCGGCTTAAATGCCACTTTTGCGACGGGCTTTCCTTTGATTATGAATCAGTGTTACAACTTGAGTTGCCCCTTTACATGAAAAAATATAAAGGGTACAAGGGGAAGTTGACGGCTCGAAGGAATAAATTGCTAGAGGTCACGCGGGCTGAACAAGCCGGTCGGTAGACCGCGCAGGCTGCTGATCCCGCAGCTCGCGACCTTAGGCCGAGCGGACTGCGCGATCAGCCAATGAAGGTTGATTAGGTCGCGCAGACAGGGGAAAGCTGAGAGGGTTGTTCGCGCGGGTTAAGGCAGAATCCACCCTGCCTGGCGGGCAGACAGCTGATCGAGGCCGGCGGATATGAAAGTTGTGGCCGGAAGATTGGATGCGGTGGTTGTCCCCGATGGTCGTACTCCTCAAATGAGAGGTATGAGGGTCTATTTATAGGCTGGAGGAGGTGACGTCCCGAACTGGGCTCGATGAAGTCTCCCCGATGATACGGGCGTGCTGCGATCGAGTCCGCGACATGCCGCTGGCTGAAGAGGAGCTCGCCTACTGCTGGGAGAAGTCGATACTGGGAGGCTGGTGCTTCTGGCTGAATGCGCACAGAGTCCGCCTGGTACACGGCGGGCTGGGTGAGTCAGCAGCTGGATGAGACGAGTCCGCCACCTTCTGGAGGGCGACCTGGAGGCAGGCCGCCTTCTACTGGGCGAACTGGGGATAGGCCGCCTACTACTTGGAAGAGACAAGTCCACCACCCCAAGGTGGACTGAAGTTGAGTCCGCGCCACGCTGTGCGAACTGATGAGGAGATGACTTGTTGCTGCTGGAAGCGATTTCGCCACGTGCTGCGGGTTGACTGTCCATTTGTTGGCGGACTAAGACCGAGTCCTCCACCTTCGGGTGAACAAGGATTGAGCCCGCCCACTGCTAGCGGACTGAGGTGGAGTCCGCCTCATGCTTAGGTGGTCCACTGGCAAGCGGTCTATTGAGAGGGTTTCTCGCGGACTGGAATTCGAGGCCGCCTCTCGCAGGCGGACTGAAGTGTCTTGGTCTAGGCCGATTCTTGGTCGTGGCGACCTGGAGGAGAAGGAATTATTCTGGTCAACCTGGAGGCAGGCCGTCGCCTGTTGGGCGACCTGGAGGCGGGTCGCCTACTGGTGGGCGACCTGCAGGGAGGTTGCCTATCGCTGGGCGACCTGGAGGCAAGCCGCCTATCGCAGAGCGACCTGCAGGGAGGTTTCCTATCGCTGGTCGACCTGGTGGCAGGCCGCCTATTGCTGGGCAACCTGCAGGGAGGTCACCTATCGTTGGGCGACCCAGAGGCAGGCCTCCTTCTTCTGAAGGGTTGAGGGTATCCTCCTACTCCTTGGCGGACTGAGGCAGATTGGAAGGGCTGCCCACACTTATAGAAGAGAGAGATCTACCGTGCGGTTAGTCGGACTAACCGTGCGGCCTGCAGTGATGGACTGCGGAAGCAGTCCGCACCCCTGCAGTACACAGCTGCTGCGCAACCTGGGCGGTCAGACCGGGGAGACCGACCTAGCCGCGCGGCCTGAGCGGATAGAGAAGTCTATCCGCCCAACCCAAAAAGGGGGCTGAGCCAGGTCGCGACATCCAAGGGGAAATCCGAGCAGGCCGCGACTTGCGAGTTTGTTACTTTTGGGAGGGATCGCCGATTTCTGGGTTAACACAAATCCTCGCACTTTTTTAAGTCTCGAAGTGAACTTCGAAAAAGTAGGAGACCCACGAAGATCGTGATCCACCCCTCGAAAAACTGGCCAAAAAAGAGGATATGGCAAATACCTGATGTATCTTCTCAGAAAGGTCTGATAACACTTACTTTTTCTTCTACAAAGAAAAGATTGTAAGTGAAAAAAGACACATCTTGTGTGTATCTGAATTGTTCTTACAAAGTGAAGAAGACTTGCGAACGCCTTCTACTGAGTTCTGAATGGAACTTGCTAATATCTGCTAATCTATACAAGTAGAAGAGTAAGAAGCAGATATGAAAGAAAAATAATTCCCAAGTACCTGAAGAGAACTGCATAATATCTGCTAATCTCTGCAAAAAGAAAAGTAAGAAGCAAATAGGAAAGGAAAATAATTCGCAAGTACCTGAAGAGAACTTGCTAATATCTGCTAATATCTGCAAAAAGAAGAGTGAGAAGCAGATACGAAAGGAAAATAACTTGCAAGTACTTGAAGGGAACTTGCTAATATCTGCTAATCTTTGCAAAAAGAAGAGTAAGAAGCAGATATGAAAGAAAAATAATTCGCAAGTACCTGAATAGAACTTGCTAATATCTGCTAATATCTGGAAAAAGAAGAGTGAGAAGCAGATACAAAAGGAAAACAATTCACAAGTACCTGAAGAGAACTTGCTAATATCTGCTAATCTCTGAAAAAAGAATAGTAAGAAACAAATATGAAAGGAAAATAACTCACAAGTACCTGAAGGGAAATTGCGAATGTTAACTGTTGATACAGTAAAGAAGATATAATTGGATAGCAAAAGAAATGTCCGACAAACTCTGCTATTAACCGAATAAAAAACCGATTAGAATCTAATGTAGATCAAATCACAATAATGATCTTTTTGCGTGATCAGATATGATGTCCTTGATATGAAATCCAGATCAGGCAGTTGAAACCATCTTGATTAGAATTCAATAGCATGGCTTGTCGATAAATAGAACCAGATTCTTTGATTGAACAATAGATGCCAAGAATAAGCATAGTCAATCGTGAGCAGATAGAGCTTCATGGAAGCCGAGTGTATAAAGCGAGCATAGACGAGAAGTATAATGCCATAAATCCTTTGACGAGGTTGAATTTAACTTGTTAACCCGAAAGAAGGCAGTTTTGCACTAAATCGGACTAACCACGCTCCCTTGGAATGGTACAAAAAAGGTTAAAATGCTGACGAACCACGCTCCCTCAAAAAGGAAAAAATGCAGATGAACCGCGCTCCCTCGGAAGGGCTCAAAAAGAAAAAACAGAATCCTAAGAAGGAACGATGGACACGCTGCTCTCATGCCTTGGGCTACAAGCTACGTTGATCAGTTAGGCTAGGTGCGCCAAGTGGTCTATAGCATTGCTCGCCCAGGAAGATCAACGATGTTGTGGTTCCCTTGAAGGCACGACTTGAGAGTACCTTGAAGTGTTCGACCATTACAATTGTGAGATGATCGTAGAGACAAGGTTACACTTGAACGACATTGCTTGCCAAGTAACAATCATCTTAACTATAATATATCCCTAGCGGAGCACAACAGAGCTAAAACACTGGGGCCTCCCTTGATGCACGTTGTGTGTTAGTTACCGGCTAGGATCTGAAGCCCTGAAGTCCGCTTGCATATATTGGACGGCACCCACTGCACATATGCGAACACTCTCTGCTATATGTGGTCATCGTGGTGTTACGCCAGAAAACAACTTATGGGGGGGGGGGAGAGCAAGACTTGGCGATATCTCGTCGATTCAGCGATCCCTTTGGCAAAGAGAAAATAGAGAGGAGACACTCAAAAATGGAAAAGTATCAGTACGGGATCTCTGATGTAATATTTATTGAAATGAATGAAAGAGAGTTTTGAAATGTGCTGAGCATATGTAAGTGAAATGTTCAATATGGAGAACAAAACCGATCAGCCATGGTCGCGAACCGCTTTTGGAACTTTGTCTTGTCCTTCACCTCAGAATAGATTTACAAAGGCACCGACGTCATTGGCATCGATGCACTCTTCAATATTGAGGTTAGGGTAATTGTTGATTTGACTCACTCCCTTTGAGCGGCAAGAAATGTCTTCTACTTCTTTGTCTTGTGAAGTAGACGGGTCAGAGTGATTATCCTTCAAGAACAGGTCACGCATCTTACCCTGCCTCAGCATCTTCTGCACCAGTTGACGAAGTGCTCGATTGTTTTTGGTTGGGTGCCCTTTCTCTTTATGGAATTTGCAGTAGGAATCCAAGTCTTTAGATCTTTGATCAGCGGGTTGGTAAGACCTTTTATAACTTGTCTTGCATTTCATGACTAGGGCTACTTCCTGCATGACCTGGTCTAGTTCAGATTCTGGCAAGTCATCATCCAACTGTTGATAAACTGAAGTTGCCCGCGGGGCTAGTGCCGGATAAGGAGGGGCCGACAGTGGCAATCTTTGATTTTGGAAGTGATCTTGACTCGGGAAGAGGCGTTGATGTCGTCGGAATTTCCTTCCTCTCCTTACTCGTGGTTGAAAATCCTTTGGGGGAGACTTTGGATGTTGCCTGTATGAGGAAGAAGAGTCTTTCTCCATTACAAGTCTAGAGATGTTGATGCAGGACGGTGCGTAGGGTTTACGCACCTGTCGGCTATTTCTTGGAAACCCTAAATGCATGCAACGAAATATGACTTTTTTTTAGTTTTTTTTAAAAAATTTGAGCGGGCGTTGCACGGAGTTATGAAATTAAACAACGTAATTTTGTAGGCACGAAATCACTATGTTGTCAGAAAATGAAATTTCTTAAAAATGGTTCAGTTTTAGATCCGGGAAGGAAGCTCGCAACTTTCGTTTCGTTCCCTTTTGTCGTAGCACAACGGAAATCGTGAACTCCAAATACGTTTCCGTTTGGAGTTTTCGACGTAGCGTTTGCTGACGAAACTCGGGCGAAAACCCAGCAATGAGTCTAATTATCCTAATGAGAAAACTTAGACACACACAAGGGAAGGAGAAAGAAACAATTACCCACGGAAGAGTCGTCTTCCGTATTCCGAAGTCGATGGCGATCACGCGAGGAACTTCTCGTCACCTTCGAACTCCACTCCGAGGTCGGCCGCTTTCGCACACGGGCACCAAGGAAATTAAACACTCCCTCACACAAGGTGGTTCCACGGAAACACTCAAAGTTAGGAAGCCACAAACTAACAAACCTAATATTCACTCGCTCATCACACTCGAAGTGGTTCCACGAAATCTCAAACACAAACTAAAATTCTCTCTCTATTACATTTGGTAGTGGGTCCAACGAAATCTCAATCACTCACGTGAATCCACGAAATCTCTAACACTCAAGATGAGTCAAGATTCTCACAGTACAATTTCTAAATATCCTTCCTATAATACTCAACAGGAGGCAGCAAAAAAAAACTCTAATCCTAATCAATTTCATGAAATCATCTCCTGACACAGTAATTAAATTTACTGTTAACTTTATCAATTTCTAAGACAACTATTCATCCTTAAACAAGAAGCAAACAGAGAATAGTTATCCCCCCTCTCAGCGGGACGCCAGCAAACAGCATCTACAAGAACAATTAAATGTTCTGTTCTCGGAGCAAGGAAGTCAAGCTAACAATATTCCTATCTCTAACCACGGGAAGCTAACAGGAGCAGCCATACAGGAAATCAAATGCACTATTCATCATCTTCCTAATAGCATCAGGAACAGTCAACTTCACGCCTAGTTCACGCCTAACACCTACAGAAAACATAACTCACAGTAATACAATCTCCAAATCGTTTCATCAATCAATCTAACACCTAGCAGAGCTTAATCGCGCCTGAGTTTAACAGCAGCAGGAATGAGGCAGACACTGTTCATCGTCTTCTTCGACGGAAATCACACACAACAATCAGTTCAGTATTTCATTCTTCAACAACCCAAAAAAACGATTACAGGATCCCTATTTATAGGGTTTTGAACGGGGAAAAACAAAAAAACAAAAAAATAAAACCTACACAAGACCGACCATGGCGGTTCCAGGATTGAGCGGCCATGGCAGAAGCTTGGCGGAGCGGGCTTGGCGGAGCAGGACGTGGGCCGTCGGTTGGAGCTCCTGTCGTGGCTTGATCGGCCATCGTGGGTAGCGGTTGGGGCTCCGAAGGAGGCGGCGGCGGCGTGGGGCTTCTCTTGGAGCAGCGCTGATCTCGTGGAAGAGAACACGCGGCTGGATCGTGGGGGAGACGCGCCATTTCGCGGAGGGTGCGACTGACCACGCCCTATTCCTGCGGGATTTTCCCGAGCCGGGAAGATGAACAGGGCTGGAGGAGAATTGGAAGCAGCCTTCTCATTTTATCCTGAACCGGAGACAAGCCTGGACCGGCTATTCATGAGCAAAACTCTAAACCGGGAAGATGAGCAGTTTGACTTCGGGAAGGCTGAACCTGGCAGCTTATCTTGACATTTTGCACACACACACAGTTTAATCATTCTATATATATATATATATATTATATTTTTATCATCTTTAAGATATATATATATATATAATGAAAATAACTCCAAGGCTACGCCCGCAGGCGTGCGACGAACTAAAATTGACAACATAAAACTTGCAAAATTAAAATGCAATAAAACATAAACTGAAAATGCGACGGCGGGCATTTTTCGTCGACCTGACCTAGGTTGGTCTCCACCAGATGTAGTTGAGATTACTCTTTTCATCTCGTATGTATTAGTTGGCAAGACTGATCATCTCTTGACACGTCCTTGACACTCGGACGTTTGCCTCAAATTTTAGTGGTCCTTCTCTAAAATCACTTATCAGAGTGACTCGGTACATTTCTGGATCGACGTTTTCAATGTCAAGAATCTCTCTTTGAAAACAATCAACGAAATGAGCCCAAGTCTCATTTTCTTGCTGCCTGATTTCAAACAGGGCTTCATGACCACCTTTCCTCTTGGTAGAAGTAGAGAATCTGAGCAGAAGTTCTCTTCGCAAATCGACAAAGGAAGTGATGGATTGAGAGCGCAATCCATAGAACCACTCCCTCGCTTGTCCATCAAAGGACGTTACAAGGAGCTTGCACCTGGTAGCATCCGTAAGGGTCTTGAGAGCGATGACTGATTCAAAAGCTTCTAAGTGTGCCATCAGATCAGACTCCCCAGTGTAAGCTGGTAACCGTGGTTCTCTGAAGTTAGTTGGAGTTGACTCTTGACGCACACTCTCTACAAACGTTGATGGCCCTTCCTGCTCCCCTAACACAAGGGAAAGGAAAGAATGAAGAATAAACTGCAGTTGAAATAGGTGCGAGAGGATAGGAAGGAAAGGTTGCTGCGGGAGGAGCAAACACAGGAGCTGAAGAGTCGGGGTGACTTCCCTAAAAATTCAGAAATCTTGCCGGACTCCCCCGGGCAGCCTCTTGGAAGAAGTTTTGACGAGCTATGAACTCCTCATTTTGAGATCGTAAGGGAGCTGCTGCGTGCCCTTGCGGAAAGGTTGGTGGATAAACCAAAGGATAGACCAGCAGATAGGCCGCCGAAGGGTAACTTTGCGAATTCTCCAATGTTGGCGTTAGATTGACTGGAGGAACTGGTGCTGCTGCAGATTACACCTCTAATCGATGCGTGATAGTAACAAGTGTGCGGTTGATTGCCTGAAATTGTTGGGCGGTTTCCCGTCGCGATTGCTCCAAGGCTTCCCAGAGAGCATCTTCACTAGGAATTGGAGGAACAAGGTTCTCGACAGGTTGATGATCTGTCATGGCTAACCGTTGGTTTTCACTGTCTGTTCGAGATCTGAAGGTCGCGTGTTAACTGTTGATGCAGAAAATGACACCTCTAGATAATGGTGTTCAATCTCGCTGGGATGATGAAGGAGGTTGATTAGGAACTGTCGAGCAGCCGATTACTTTGACGGTTAGGGTTTAGAGTTTGATGCCGAGAAAGGAGAGGAGAAGGGAAAAAGAGGGGTCGCTTGCAACGACAACAACAGACTTCGCACGCCGCGGCTTAAATGCCACTCTTGCGACAAGCTTTCCTTTGATTATGAATCAGTGTTACAGCTTGCGTTGCTCCTTTACATGAAAAAATATAAATGGTACAAGAGGAAGCAGACAACTAGAAGGAAGAAATTGCCAGAGGCCGCACGGGCTGAGCATGCAGGTCGGTAGACCGCGCGGGCTGCTGATCCCGCAGCTCGCGACCTTAGGCCGAACGGATTGCGCGATCAGCCAATGAATGTTGATTAGGTCGCGCGGACAGGGGAAAGCCGAGAGGGCTGTTCGCCCGGGTTAAAAGCAGAATCCGCCCGGCCTGGCGGGCAGACCGCTGATCAAGGCCAGCAGATAGAAAAGTTGTGGCCGCAAGGTTTGATGCGGTGGTTGTCCCCGGGGGTCTTCCTCCTCAAATGAGAGGTATGAGGTCTGTTTATAGGCTGGAGGAGGTGACGTCCAGAACTGGGCTCGATGACGTCTCCCCGATGATACGTGCGTGCTACGATCGAGTCCGTGACATGCCGCGGGCTGAAGCGGAGCTCGCCTACTGCTGGGAGAAGTCGATGCTGGGATGCTGGTGCTTCTGGCGGACTGCGCACAGAGTCTGCCTGGTACATGGCGGACTGGGCGAGTCAGCTGCTGGATGAGATGAGTCTGCCACCTTCTGGAGTGCGACCTGGAGGCAGGCCACCTTCCACTGGCCGAACTGGGGACAAGCCGCGTACTACTTGGAAGAGGCAAGTCCACCACCCCATGGTAGACTGAAGTTGAGTCCGTGCCACGCTATGCAGACTGTTGAGGAAATGGTTTGCTGATGCTAGAAGCGAGTTAGCCACCTGCTGCGGGTTGACTGTCCATTTGTTGGCGGACTAAGACCGAGTCCGCCACCTTCGGGTGAGCAAGGATTCAGCCCGCCTACTGCTAGCGGACTGAGGCGGAGTGCGCCTCATGCTTAGGCGGTCCACTGCCAAGCGGTCTGTTGAGAGGTTTTCTCGCGGACTGGAATGCGAGGCCGCCTCTCGCAGGCGGAATGAAGAGTCTTTGTCTAGGCCGATTCTTGCTCGTGGCGACCTGGAGGAGATGGAATTCTTCTGGGCGACCTAGAGGCAGGACGCCAGCTGCTTGGCGACCTGAAGGCGGGTCGCCTACTGGTGGGCGACCTGAAGGGAGGTTGCCTATCGCTGCGCGACCTAGAGGCAGGCTGCCTATCGCTGGGCGACCTGCAGGGAGGTCGCCTATCACTGGGCAACCTGGAGGCAGGCCGTCTATCGCTGGGCGACCTGCAGGGAGGTCGCCTTTCGCTTGGCGACCCGGAGGCAGGCCTCCTTCTTCTGAAGGGTTAGGGTATCCGCCTACTCCTTGACAAACTGAGGCAGATTGGAAGGGTTGCCCGCACCTATAGAAGAGAGAGATCTACTGTGCAGTTAGCCGGTCTAACCGCGCGGCCTGCAGGGATGGACTGCGGAAGCAGTCCGCACCCTTGCAGAACACAGCTGTTGCGCGACCTGGGCGGTCAGACTGGGGAGACCGCCCTAGCCGCGCGGCCTGAGCGGATAGAGAAGTCTATCCGCCCAACCCAAAAAGGGGGCTGAGCCAGGTCTCGACCTCTAGTGGGAACTCGCAGCAGACCGCGACTTGCGGGCTAGTTACTTTTGGGAGGGATCTCTGATTTCTGGGTTAACAAACGCAAATATTTGCATTATCGTCATAAAATCTAAATCATGTTTTGTTCTTTTTTTTAATAGTGTAGACTTTGAAAAATATTGTAAGAAGTGCTCATGGCAACTTTCACACCCACCTCACCGTACTTTTATCTATTTAACATGACCAAGATGAGAACTCAGAGTATTTGTTTTTATAGTGGTTGGTAATTATCAATTTTGTTTTTCCAGGAGCATATCTTTCCTAAGTAGCATGCTGACTGTTTTTATAATTTTTTGTATAATGAGTATGATCATCATGCTTTATTTCTTGATCAACATTGTGATTTCAATGGTTCAGAGTCCAAGCTGATCAGCGTGCTGGCCGAGCTGGAAGAACTCGTCCTGGAAAGTGTTATAGGTTATACCCTTCTATTGTCTATCATGAAGAGCTCCTTGATGCTACAGTTCCAGAAATTCAGAGGTCATCTTTGGCAGGAACTGTTTTATATCTGAAATCCCTTAACCTTCCTGATATTGATATCTTGACTTTTGATTTTCTTGATGCACCTTCACGTAAGTTCCATTTTTTCCTTAGTTCATGTGTACATCACAATTTCACCTAAAATTTCCCTTGTTTTGCATACTCCATATCATATTTATTCTTATTTACTTTGCAATAATAGATGGCAATTAAAATGTAGTTTTTAGGATGGTTATCCTAATGTCTAATATCTTATGAAGCGATTCCGATGTAGCCATTAAGCGCCACTGTTCTTCTTAGGAACCTTCTTTTGTTTATTTTCAGGTGAATCGTTAGCAGATGCTTTAATGCAATTATATGTCATTGATGCTATTGATGCGGCTGGAATGATAACTCAAGTGGGGAGAACCATGGCAGGTATCAACTGCATATATTTTTTGTTAATGTTTTCTGTGAAATTATTATTGCATAGTTCTTGCACTAATATATAATAATTTATCTATCTCTACAAATGAGCTACTTTAGGTAGCCTAGGTAATCCTCCAGTATCCCAGTAGCTCCAATTGTGTGCCCATCAGTGGTTTGTGTGAACAGATTAGCTCAATCCAGAACTCAGGGCTATAAGCTAAAAAACTCGAACTTAATTGCCTAAATTTGAGGAATCGTGTGATCTTATACCATATTATTTGTGTTAGAACCTAAGCATATGTTATGACCACTCATTCAGATTGGGGCTTAATGCCCAGACTCCGGTCGAGCCACACAACAGGGTCGCGGATCATACACCCCCACTAGCTCTCCGCACCAGATAAAATCAATACGATAGGTTGTTGAGGCCGGGGCTTAATCCCCAGACCTCTTTGAAGAGAGTCCTCATTTTGACTCCCTTCACCAACTGAGCCGGCCCCAACTAGGAGGTCTGTGGATCAAGCCCCGACCTCAACAACCTATCGTATTGATTATATTTGGTGCGGAGAGCTGGTGGGAGTGTATGGGCCGCGACCCTGTTGTGTGGCTCGACCGAGTCTGGGGATTAAGCTCCGGCCTTAATGAGTGGCCCATAACAACATACTTCTTAAAAACTAATTTGTAGTAGGTGTGGGGGCCCAAGATCTATATTAATTGCACATGTCTTTGTTGTCTCGCACAAATAACATTAAATGGAAGAATAGTATATTATATTATTACTTCCAATACCCCCTTCAAATTGGTGCCAAGAAATTTGTTGAATATTTTGGAATGAAAAGACTTCAAATATTATTCATCCCTCAAGGGATATTATTCATCACGTTGTGAGCATGTACGATGTAAGAGGGAAGCGACAACAAACCGCTGGAGGTGCTCTCCTTGTACGAACCCTGGGCGCGGTGACTTCGATTGGTCTGATAGAGAGCGGGAGACGGAGGGAAGGTAAAGAGAGAGAGGGTTAGGGTTAGAGAGGAGGAGAGGGAAAACACAATTTTATTTCAGGATGAAAAACAATACAAGGCTTACACCTCTTATAGTGATGAAGAGCGATCATAAAAAGGAAAAACTCTAAAATAGGAAGTACAAAAATATATTTAAATTGACACACGCAAACAAAGCAACAATTTAATGTCATAAGCAAATCAGGTAACAAATTAATAATTATTCGCTACGGGAGTTGTCGGCCCATCCGCTATACGTGCCCGACGCGTGTAAACTTTCCAAGGTGGCTTGTCGTCGTGCAACTCCGTAACAATGCCGCCATCTAGAAAATGTGCCTTGTCCTCAAGACAGAAATTTGGAAACTGCCGGCGGAAATCATCCCGGGGAAACCACGTTGCGTCCGAGTTTGGCCGGCCGATCCATGCCACAAGGACTTCTTCCGATGTGCGGTCTCCTGGGGTGCGACATCTCTGATCGAGGACTGAGGCGGGGTAGTAGGGTGCCTCCCCTGCGAGGTCGAGGTCGGCCGGAATGTGATCTGTGGGAGTGTGGTCGCCCACAACTCGTCGTAGATGAGAGACATGGATTTCCGACTGGAGTGTCGGAGAGTCGGACTCTCCGACACCGACACGCTGGACATTTTGAAGTGTCGGTGTTTCATAGATCGCAACAACCCTCTCCTTCAACTTTGGAAAGAGATTGACGAAGGGGACGTCAACCACGCCCTCCTTCGCGTGCCCAAGCTCGATGAATCGGCGTACTGCGACCTCGACGGTCTCCTTTACGTAAGGAATCATGGCGTCCTGGAAGGCCGGGTTTTTAATATCATAGGGTGTCTTCAAGAAGAAAAGAATCAGATAAAGCAGACATAATTTTAAGTCGTTGCGAGTAAGCTTATTACCGTTTCCTTCTGTTGAAGGCGCGCGACCTCGGCGCTAAGCCGCTTGTTTTGTCACCGGAGTTGGTCCTTCTCCTTTGCCATACCCTTTAGGGCACAATTCATGAAATGGCTTGTTATCAAGCTGTTCGTGTGGGCCTGTGCGGCTAGATAAGGGAGGTCGGCAGTGTCAACCTGTTGAAGCTCGCGTAGGTTCTTTTTTCCGTACATCGCCGTGCTCGTGACGTGGGCATGACGGCTAAGCTTGGCGGACTTCCAAGTGGGAAGTGCGGTTGAGATGATGACATGCTTGTTCTTTCGATGCCATTGCATCATCTGATTTCCTCGAAAGTCTTTTTGGTTGATGCCTAAGTCACAGAGATTGGAAGTTTCAGAAGAAGAATAGTCCGCCGCGGGATCATTATCTTCTTTCCTCTTCTTGGCGATCTCCTTCTTCCTCTCCCCTTGAGTTAAAGACGTGCCTCCGGGGGTTTGCGGGAGATTTGATGGAACTTTCAAGGAAGCTGCAAAGAAACCAAGTCAGCAAGATGAAATTATGAAGAAGGACAGACACAAACTCGAGTTCGCGTAGTTTACTCACTTTCTTGACAAGCTAAGGCATCCAAGCTCGGCAGCATCGATAGATAGTGATCAAGGTCTAGCCTGGCGCCACTCAGGAAATCGACAATCTTGTTCTCCATATCCGTGAGCTTTGCACTCCTGAATTCGCTATCCGCTCACTCTTGCGGACAGGTATGCTCGAAGCCGAGGTCGCCTTCGAACATGAAATATCTGGAGGACCTATTGTGAATCTTATTCGACAGATTCACCATCTTCAGACCGCGGCAATAGAAGTATATTATTCCTTTATACGGTTTTCCGCCGGTGGGAGTGATCGCACTAATAGAGAAAATTCTCCTGAAGATGTTAAGTGAAAACGCCACTCGCTCAGATCGCAAGTAGGCGATGAATCTATAGACCACATCAATTGTGTTAGGGGCAAGCTGGCCTGAAACGACTCCATAATGCTCAAAGATCTCTGCGACCTCCCGAGCAGAGGGAATCTAAATCCGCAGGCGAAATGATCAATAAGGATGACAATCTTATTCGCCAAGGAAGAATTTATCCTCTCATTCTCCAAAGGCAAGCAGACATGGGCGGGAGAGTTTTCCATGTATACGACAGTGAACTCACGTAAATCCGCCTCAGACATCTTGCAACATTTCTTGTGATCAACAGCGTGAAAAGCACCGACAACATCAGTTCGCGCGGACACCATTGTGACAGACTGCAAGGACTTCAGCTTCGGCCGCGTTTCCTGCAATAAAATAAGAAGGAAGATCTATTTATAAAAACCAGGTCTTCCAATAAACTGTCTGTCCGCAAGTTTTCATTTTTCAGTTCGCGGAATTCGCCAAAATATTTCCAGCGATTAGAAATTACAATCCACGGTTCATAACTATAACAGACAGACTGCAAGTTTTGATATTTCAGTCCGCCGAATTCACGAAAACACGAATTGTAAAAAGCCTGCAATTACTCCCAAACTGCGCAATTCACAAGAAAAGAAACCAAGCAAAAAGAACTCAGATAAACAAAGATCGCAGATTTTGATAAAGCAGTTCGCAGAAATCAGATTAAATAATCAAACATCGCAGAATTGTTAAAATGTCCCAAATCATATAAAAAAATTTGTTTAACGATCTCGACGATCTTCGCGATCTCGGCGGACAGGGTGCTTAGGCTCCTCGCGATCTTTGCACATGTAGGCGACCTAGTCACCACCCTGGAGGATCAAGCCATACATTTGCTGCATAAGGAAATACATGTCATGAAAAGTCTGGCGCACCCGAGCCGCCTCCAGATTCACGCGACTTAGTGGAACCATTTGATCTAGAGGCGGCCTCGGTGCCTCAGCCGCAGCAGGCTGGTCTTTCCCCACGACAGGGTTTGAAGTTTCGCCAGAAGTCGCACGATCTGGGAGTTGCGGCCTATCAACGCGTTCCTCAGCAGTCCGCCGGATTCTGCTCTCCCGGATTGAATTCAGGTATTTTTCTTTGTAAAAGCGGGCGTCATCCTCAAATCATCTCCTATCCTTGTTCTCCCTTTCCAGGGCAGTAGCGATGCTGGCGATCTGATCTTGCAGTTCCTTTTCTCTGTCCAAACTTTTCTTCTCCAATTTAGCAAACGCTTTCTTCTCCTTCTCCATTATACCAGCTAACATAGCCAACTTGTTGTCAGATCGACAGTCTCTTTCTCAAAGGCGGACTCGCTAGCCGCGGCCTTCGCTGCAGGTAATAGCCGATTATCCCGAAACTCGCCAGATTCAACGGAGTTCGGCGGCCAATTCAACCCTGAAAAGAGATGGAAGTTAGAATTAAGTCCGACAGGTCATGACAGATACAAGATATCGAAGAGAAAAACCAATAGGGCACGAGCTGTCTTTTTGCGTCGCTGCAGAAACTTGGCGGGTAAAAAAATAGGTCGCCTTTGACGCTCAGTATCGAAGGTGCTCCGGTGCTTCTTCCAGTCTCCATAGGCCTTGGCTCTTTTCGAGGCCGCTAAACTTGTGGAAACAACTATATCGCCGGTTTCAGTAATAATCTTGACCGGTTTCGATTTTCATGGAGGAGATTCATAAAGACGCAGACGATTAATCCTTCGGGGAGCCGGTTTAATCTTACCTGATTTGCAGAGCATAGATGCAGTCCACAGATCTTCATCCCGTTTATCCGCAGTGTTCTTTGCCGAGTCCGGCCGCTCTTTAGCTTCCTTCTCGGCAGCAATCTGCTCCCGCAGCTTCTTTTTCTCGTCACCTTCCGTGGCAGCAGGAACCTCCTTTCTACTCTTAACCCCCAGTATTTGTACCTCCTCAGAAGGATCAGGAGCAGAGTGGAGGACTTCAAGGAGAGACCGGTTCATCTCGGTAATCTTGCCGCTATCAAAATTCTGGATCATCTCGTCGGTTGAAATGCTCGACAAGGACAAAGAACTCTCACCCAATGGAATTTCGTCTTCAGGAGTGTTGAAGTCCGCCCCAAGGACCTCTTTTTATCGCGGCCTGAACTGCAAACTCGCCGCCCCAGTTCGTGCAGAGATGTTTGGTTCCTTCATCAAGAGGATCTTCTTCGCTATTCCCAGCGCGACCCCTGGCCTAGTCCTTTTCATTCCTTTTCACTTTTGGTCGTGGATATCAGTTGCGACCTGATTCAAGAGCCGAAGCCCTTCACTGACCGATCCAATTTGAACAGTGGCCAGGGCATGGTTAGAGGCAGACTGATCTTCAGCTCGCACTGGAGGCTGCTCTTCTCCCACCAGCTCGACAGGTTGCTGTTTCTCTTCAGCAATCATTGATGCATGGTTGATAGCAGTTTCCGGGGCCGATGATTGTACCTCCCCTTCCAGATCCAATCTCAACATTATCGTCCTAGAAGGGGAAGGAAAGACATCCATATTCATGGGATTTTCGGAACGAGCCACAGCGGGTCCTGACGCTGATCCCGAAGGTTTATCCACAACTTTTGAAGGATGGGATTTTCCCTCGCCAGAAGCCTCTCCAATAATGTGGATTGGAGTAGCTTTTTTCATTACCCTAGTTTTAGTTCGAGCTTTGGCTTTCTCGTCACGACCTGTAACCTTGCCAAGCAGCTTGCCAAGGCCACACATCGCGGACTGGAGAGTGTTAACCGCAAGAGGTGAATAGTGACCCGTGGTTCTGGATGATCTGACAGGATCAGACCTTACTGGGATACTTATAGCACTCTCAAAATTAATGACAGTTGCAGATTCAGCGGATAAAACAACATTTTCGAAATTCCTTTGAATTTAAAAATGTGCGGGGATTTTGTTAACCCTAAAAATCCGCAAGGCACTCTGCTGCCAGTCGGTCTCCGCGGTCTCAATCCCGAGGTCGCGGAAGTGTTCCAGATCCGCAGTGCCCAGGCCCTGATCTAAATCTCGCGAAGTGAGCACGTCGCCATCAGCAGTGGAGGATAGGATCTGCAGTCCGCCCAGGTCGACGCCTTTCCAGCGGCAGATCAACGCGAAGGACCCAGGTCGCGAGCCCCAGCCCGCGCTATCTCGAGCGAACTTGCGAGGTCGCTTCTTTTCTTCTTTTGCTTCCCGTCACCATTGCCCGATTCTCCTGTAGCCCGGGCAGCCAGTAATTTTAGCCCTGCCCGTTTGGGCAGACCCCTGAGCCTACTAATGTGGGGGGGGGGGGGGGGGGGGCACTTCGAAGGCACGCTGAATCGAACCCAGGAGCCCCCCTGTTAAAGGCCGCGGACTCGATTTTCAGGATTTGCAAACTGCTGTTCGCTTAGCTTGGTGTTTTTTACTTTTCCTTGTAATCATTTTCGATTAATAAAAGGAAAGCCCGTCGCAAGAGTGACATTTGCCGCGGCGGGCGAAGCCTGATGTTGTCGCGATCTGCGGCTTGGGCTGTTTTTATCCGCTAGTAAGCAGCTGCTTGCACTTTTCTCTACCCTTTTTTCTCTTTCCAGGAATCCGGGGCTCATTTCTTGCATCAACACTGTTTGACAGAAAACATCTTACATTCCACGACAGTCTTCTCTTTAGGCAGCTATACCAGATCCCAAGTGTGATTTTTATCAAGGGCATGTATTTCTTTAAGCATAGACGTCTTCCACCTATCATCAAAAAAGGCATCCTGCCACATAGCAGACAAAGAGGAAACACACACTCTATGAGAAGCCGTTAGAGACAAGTAAGAGACGAACTGAGATAACGAGTGTTGAGTAGAGGTAACTTCCCTTAGATTAATGGACCATGACGACGAATCAGTTGTCGGCTCTAGGATTCTGATAGGGGCCCATGTGTTTGGTCCCGTAGGACGATGAGAGTAAACCTGCAGGGGTTTTGCCACATGAGCAACATGAGTTAGCACTTGATCAATAGGGGAGGGAGCTGAGTGGGATTGATACAATAGAGGAATGAGTAAAGGAGTGGTAGACCGAGAATCAGTGTGAGTTATTGAGCTCACTTCCAGTAGTGGAGAGGTCCCCCCAAACCCTTAAGTGATGGCCCGTAAATCGTAATTGCTCTCCTCTATTGGAAGTGAGCTCAATAACTCACACTGATTCTCGGTCTACCACTCCTTTACCCATTCCTCCGATGTATCATTATAAAAACCTTCTCGTGAACCGGGTCAAAATATTTATAACCCTTTTGAGTCAGGAGAATAGTCTGTGAAGAGACTTGTGCGCGCAAGCATCAAGTTTAGATTTATAATTAATATGAACAAAACAAACACAACCGAATACAGGAGGGTGCAGATTTATAAGAGACACTTGAAGAGTGTGAAGGGGAGTGTTATACCCGAGGACATGTGAGGGAATATGAATAATAAGGTAGACGAAGGTGATAACATCTCCTCAATAGTACTTTTGAAGGTGCATTTGAAGAAGAAAACATCAAGCAACTTCCAAAAGATGATGATTTTTGCGTTCGGCAAACTCATTTTGAGCAGGGGAGTAAACACACGAGTCTGTCCCTTCATCAGGCGGCGAAAGGCAT
The DNA here is from genome assembly GCA_039583875.1 of Platanthera guangdongensis. Lineage (NCBI taxonomy): Eukaryota > Viridiplantae > Streptophyta > Magnoliopsida > Asparagales > Orchidaceae > Platanthera > Platanthera guangdongensis. The sequence goes on along the minus strand of CM077167.1, from coordinate 59,878,311 downwards.
GTATCTCTTTGGCAGACTGAGCAAGAGGGAGTGCGGACTAGTGAGGGATTGGATCTTTTCGGAGGCATCAGACAGGTGGGCAGAGAGAGGCTGAGTAGAGCTACCTGGAGAGAGACCGTAACCACGACCTCCATGCGGAGAAGAACCCCTACGGGGTGTGGGAATGCCATGGAGACGAAAACAGGTGTCCCGGGTATGACGGGACTTCTCACAGTAATCCTCAGAGCAAATGATCTTTGTCGGTGGACTTGATACTGGAATCACAAGAAGCTTTACTTACAAACTGAACAACTAGGGCAGAACCTTTTGGAGCAGTGTCAGGGGTCCATGTCTGTCGCCTAACAAATTCTTGCTGAACAAGACTGAAAATCTTCGGAAGAGAGGGCAAAAGAGGCGACACAAGGATCTGAACACTGATCTGATCAAAGTCCTGATGCAGACCATAAAGGAACTCAAAAACTCGGTTTCTGTCCTCTAGAGCACAAACAAGGATCTCATCCTCCAGAGACACAAGAGTGAGAGAGTCAAAGTGATCATACCGTTGATAAAGCTTAGTGAACTCAAGGTAGTAGGCATATGGAGGACGATCACCCTGATGAAGGAGAAAGATCTTCCATCACAACTCAAAAATTTTGGCAGCATTGCCCCGTTAGTAGTAAGTGGCCTCAACCCTCTTCCAAATATCCACAGCGGTATTCAGAAATAGGTAATTCCAAGACATAACGAGGGAATTCTCAGATTTCCACTGTAGCTAATCAGGAGAATCCATGGCAGGTGTTGGAGTAGTACTCAGAACATAACCAAACAAACATTTGCTCTTCAAGGCACGAGTAATAGCCTGAGACCACGGTAGAAAATTGGAGTTATTCGGGCATATAGTCATGATTTGAGAAGTATTTTGATCATGACTTGACCAAGTTGATCCACCGGTCATCAAGGTAGCGAAGGAAAATCTAGCACCGGAAGAGATGGTGGGAGATTCGTCATTCCCCGACATGATTGTCCAAGAATATAAATCATGGAGCCAAGGGGTGGAACACCACAAACACCTAAAGAGAAACAAGTGGTTTCTCATTTAAGGAGGGCCGAGACCAAATCCATGGGATCCTCCAAAGAAAGATCGACACCAGAAATGTCGTCAAATTAGGGCAGCGTGTCCGGTGCCAAGAGGGAAACGACAACAAACCGTTGGAGGAGGCCTCCCCTCGCGCGACAGCGAGAAGAAGAGAGCTGACGAGGACTGCTAGAGTGGCTGCTTGAAGAAATAACTACAACTAAGGAGACATGACACACGACTGGACGAGAGGAGGCGCGAAAGAGTGAGACGCGGTATCCAATAGGGATTTTCGAACGAGACATTGCATGGAAGATGCGAGACGTGGTACAAAACGATAGTTGGGAGCAGAAACCCTGCCGTAGCTGTAATACCATGTCAAATATTTTCGAATGAAAAGACTTGAAATATTATTCATCCCTCAATGGGTATTTAAAGGATTACAAGGGGACATAAAACAACGATAATCGATGTGGGACTAACAAGCCGGACATAACAGAAAATTCAAATACCAACAAAATTCGACTTGCCCAGCTTCTCCCGGATGTGCTTGATGTGATAGGCAAGTTGATGGGGAGCCATCGGATGCACTTGGAGGAGCTCGCCGCAAGACGTGGCCCACATACATGTACTCGCTCAGGAAGACTTGATCAGATCGCCGATCGGACTCCGCGATTGCGTCCGGGACGTCGTCGCGAGTCAAATCACTATATTACTTTAATTTTTTGTGTGTATTTTGATGTATTTCAAGGACTAACCCACCGGCCAATCATAGTCGTTGATGGGGATGCCCTAAGTTATGTTTTTCTTATAAATAGGATGCTAGGGGCTGATTCCAAAGGCATTGCAGAATTTGGAGAGATCTATTCCCGGATTCCAGCGATCCCTCCCCGGTGCCGACGCCGTGGAACCTTAGGTGACGACTCCTAGGCCGCCAAGCTTCCCCCCAAGGTATCTCCTTTCCCCCACCTTCATTTTCCACCCCTCAAAAGCTTGTTTCAGCCTCCGGAACCCATCTAGGAACCGGTATAGCTGCCGACTGCTGCTACAGGCCTTGAAGGCTTTTTCCGCCTCTGCTACAGTGAAAAGTCGGGATTTCCGACTTCCCCTGTCCGCCGACTCGGCTGCAGGTCCAGCACCCCCCAGCCCCCTCCTTTCCCAAATCCGATTTCCCCTAGGGCCTCTCTAGCCCTACCCGCCCCCTCCTTTCCTTCCTCTCGTGGATCCACCCCCCCCCCCCCCCCAAACACTCCGAAAATTCTAGATCTAATTGATCTAGCACTACCTCCCCCGATCTACTCTCCACTTACATATTCTCACTCCCGTAGCCCGGATCCGTCCTTAAATTAGCGGATCTATCCACCGACACTCCGATCCGTTATCCCCTCCACCCAAGCCTTCCATTTTTGTTCGGATCCGCTCCAAATCATCGGATCTATTTTCCCCCGGCCCGGATCTACTCATTTGTGGCCGGATCCGCCGTTTTACCGTCCGTTACCGCCACTCTTCGCCGAAGGCAGCCACCGCCATCGCCGCGTCGCCTCCGATTCCACTTCCGAACGCTCGTTTTGCTCCCGGCTCGTCAAATTCTCCATCGCCTCGGATCAGCCCACTGCGTCGTGAGTATTTCATGGTATTATGTTTGTACTTGACATTGACACTTGATCGTTTATCTATATTTGTGCTGTGATCATAGTTTGGTAGTTGTTGTTTTATACGCTAATAATTATTGTGGAATTAGTCGCCGCCGCTTGCTCAGGCCCTCCGTGCGGAGGAAGCCGTTGCCAAATTGCCAAGGTTATTTAACTGCTTTTTATTTCGATTAACTGCGTGATGCTGCTGACTTTCATTGCTTACATTATTAGTCATTGCTTTCCGACTGCTCATTGCATGTAGCATCGCATTCGCATATTCCCTCACACGTGCACGTAGAGTCCTAGTTTCCGAGCACCACTAGCCTACCCCTACATCATTTGATATCAAAGCAAGGTTAGGCCACTTGCATGCTCCGTAGTGGTAGGACTTTTAGTGTAAGCATGGTAGAACCACAGAACACTGATGACCGAGCGACGAGTTCGAATTCGGACGCCGCTTTTGCTGAGTTCCAACGCCTTGTCCTAAGTCGCCTTGACACCATAGGAGCCCAGTTCGACGATGTGCGTCATGACCTTGCCGTGGTGAACCTTCGTTTAGGCCACTTAGAGGATGCCAGGGACACTCCGACACAGCGTGACGATTCTCTTCAGGACGACCCTGATGCTCCTCCACATCGAGGGCAACGCTCGAGGGATGGCCCACCTCCCGCAGACCGTCACCATCGTGATAGTCCTCATCGAGCCCCGATTCTGCCAGTAAGGCGGCATCCTGATTTTGCGAAAGATTATAGGCAAGTCCCTGCGAGGGATAGGCTGCCACCACAGCGTGATGAGTACCGTATGCCACGTCAGCCTCAGCCGGACCCCAGAGATCGTGTGCCCCCACACGGTCGCCGCGACCATCACCAGGATGATTATTATCCCCCGGGTCGGAGAGAGCGTGGTCCCCCACCCGCTCGATACGACTACGCTCATGATGACTACCCCGAGGACTACCCCGATCTACTCTCCACTTATATATTCTCACTCCTGTAGCCCGGATCCGTCCTAAAATTAGCGGATCTATCCACCGACACTCCGATCCGTTATCCCCTCCACCCAAGCCTTCCAGTTTTGTTCGGATCCGCTCCAAATCATCGGATCTATTTTCCCCCGGCCCGGATCTACTCATTTGTGGCCGGATCCGCCGTTTTACCGTCCGTTACCGCCACTCTTCCCCGAAGGCAGCCACCGCCATCGCCGCGTCGCCTCCGATTCCACTTCCGAACGCTCGTTTTGCTCCCGGCTCGTCAAATCCTCCATCGCCTCGGATCAGCCCACTGCGTCGTGAGTATTTCATGGTATTATGTTTGTACTTGACATTGGCACTTGGTCGTTTATCTATATTTGTGCTGTGATCATAGTTTGGTAGTTGTTGTTTTATACGCTAATAATTATTGTGGAATTAGTCGCCGCCGCTTGCCTAGGCCCTCCGTGCGGAGGAAGCCGTTGCCAAATTGCCAAGGTTATTTAACTGCTTTTTATTTCGATTAACTGCGTGGTGCTGCTGACTTTCATTGCTTACATTATTAGTCATTGCTTTCCGACTGCTCATTGCATGTAGCATCGCATTCGCATATTCCCTCACACGTGCACGTAGAGTCCATTTCCGAGAACCAATAGCCTACCCCATACTACCCGTCCACTTTGTCACCACCTACTGGCCATCCTAGTCCACCCACCGTTGTCGTTCATCCACCTGGGACTTCGTCCACTTTGGTTCCCCCGCAGGCACCACCAATCGCATCGGGACCCACCTTCCGAGAGGCGAGAGATGAGAGCATCACAGAGATCAGATCCCACCAGTTTGTTCCCACTTCGGACGGGCCGCGTTGCCGCTACCTGGTACATTTGCAGGGCCGACCTGACACAGACGACACTTGGATCCTACCGGCAGAGCTAGATTGGCTCGCCCCCGGACTTCGACTTCAGTACGATCATCTCCATTCATCGGAGATGAAGGCCTTTCAGTCGGGGGGAGTTGATGGGGGGCCATCGGATGCACTTGGAGGAGCTCGCCGCAAGGCGGGGCCCACATACATGTACTCGCGCAGGAAGACTTGATCGGATCGCCGATCGGACTCCGCGATTGCGTCCGGGACGTCGTCGCGAGTCAAATCACTATATTACTTTAATGTTTTGAGTGTATTTTGATGTATTTCAAGGACTAACCAACCGGCCAATCATAGCCGTTGATGGGGATGCCCTAAGTTATGTTTTTCTTATAAATAGGATGCTAGGGGCTGATTCCAAAGGCATTGCAGAATATGGAGAGATCTATTCCCGGATTCCAGCGATCCCTCCCCGGTGCCGACGTCGTGGAACCCTAGGTGACGACTCCTAGGCCGCCAAGTTTCCCCCCAATTTATCCCCTTTCCCCCACCTTCATTTTCCACCCCTCGAAAGCTTGTTTCAGCCTCCGGAACCCATCCAGGAACCGGTATAGCAACCGACTGCTGCTACAGGCCTTGAAGGCTTTTTCCGCCTCTGCTACAGTGAAAAGTCGGGATTTCCGACTTCCCCTGTCCGCCGACTCGGCTGCAGGTCCAGCACCCCCCAGCCCCCTCCTTTCCCAAATCCGATTTCCCTAGGGCCTCTCTAGCCCTACCCGCCCCCTCCTTTCCTTCCTCTCGTGGATCCACCCCCCCGCCAACACTCCGAAAATTCTAGATCTGATTGATCTAGCACTACCTCCCCCGATCTACTCTCCACTTACATATTCTCACTCCCGTAGCCCGGATCCGTCCTAAAATTAGCGGATCTATCCACCGACACTCCGATCCGTTATCCCCTCCACCCAAGCCTTCCATTTTTGCTTGGATCCGCTCCAAATCATCGGATCTATTTTCCCTCGGCCCGGATCTACTCATTTGTGGCCGGATCCGCCGTTTTACCGTCCGTTACCGCCACTCTTCGCCGAAGGCAGCCACCGCCATCGCCGCGTCGCCTCCGATTCCACTTCCGAACGCTCGTTTTGCTCCCGGCTCGTCAAATCCTCCATCGCCTCGGATCAGCCCACTGCGTCGTGAGTATTTCATGGTATTATGTTTGTACTTGACATTGGCACTTGGTCGTTTATCTATATTTGTGCTGTGATCATAGTTTGGTAGTTGTTGTTTTATACGCTAATAATTATTGTGGAATTAGTCGCCGCCGCTTGCTCAGGTCCTCCGTACGGAGGAAGCCGTTGCCAAATTGCCAAGGTTATTTAACTGCTTTTTATTTCGATTAACTGCGTGGTGCTGCTGACTTTCATTGCTTACATTATTAGTCATTGCTTTCCGACTGCTCATTGCATGTAGCATCGCATTCGCATATTCCCTCACACGTGCACGTAGAGTCCTAGTTTCCGAGCACCACTAGCCTACCCCTACATCACAAGTCTTATTGAATATGTCACATACGTTGAGATCACATTCTGCATAAGTTATTCATTAACAAAATGTTTTCACAACATCATTCATGTATACGACAAGAATAATACATCCTATTTGTTTGTGTCGATAAAAGTAGATTTTGGTCCACCTTACCTTTGTGTTGAACAAGCTACTCTAATGTGCTTGAGAAGTTCGTCAAAATAGGTTTGAGTTTTTTTATCCCATATAATGGCTTCTTAAGCTTCACTCCAAGCCATGATAGTGAGTTTGATGCAATATACATACCTACCTTAGTATCACACAACAGTGCAATGACAGATCTTGCAACATAACCCAAAATCTTCATTAATTTCTGAAGTCACACAATCTCTCAACTCATTTTAGTCACCTCTATATTTTACTCCACTTGATTTTGCTATGGTATGTTGTTCCTTGCTCTTTCAGTTGCTCTTTCAGTTACAAGATTTCCTCCCACAAATACACAATATTTATTGTGATTCTCATATCAAATTGTGATCCAGCTCAATATGCATCCAAGAATACTTTTTTCCTAAGTTAAACCATATCTTTATGCATATTCCCTACTTTTAGAGTTCCCTTTAAGTATCTCAAAATAAAAATAATGATGTCCGTGTGAGGAATCCTCGGTGTTAAGTATCTCAAAATATAAATAACGATATTCGTGTGAGGAATCCTCAGTGTTTCCATAAGCTGACTAACCACACTGACAGGAAAGACAAAATCAGGTCCTTCAATACTAAGGTAGTTTAGTTTTCTAGCTAATCGTTTATACTTGTTGGATTCTCAACAAAGTTCCCTTCATCTTTCATCAACTTAGGGTTTCGATCCATTCAGAATACCACTTTCCCATGAAACAAAACAGAGTAAGGAATGTCATTATCAAGAATAGAATTGAGGACAACATCACCCCAATACGAGTTATGAGCATTCATGTGATGCGTCATTGAACATGTGACTTCAAGAAATTGATGACTATTTTGCTCAACTACATCATTTTATGCAGGAGTGTGAGGACAAGAAGTTTTTAGTGTTTTATATTCAAGAGCATTCTTACTCTTAAGAGTTTTAATAGTGATATTAAACTTATTTTGATTTTTAGCACAAAACACGATGAAAGTTGTGTAAATCTGATCTAGTATGTAATTGAAATACTCATATAACACGGGAGAAATCATCAATAAAAATAACAAAATATCTCATATCGTTTAAAAAAGCAGTATGCCAAGCTATGAAGCTCAAATACTTACGACCTTATATATCTTATCTGAAATGTTTCAGAGTCAAGTAACTCTCGGGAACTCTTAGAAATCAGTCTTTGATAAAGTTGAAAACTTTTCTTTTTCTCTAAGATAAAAATTGGAAACTCCCATATACTTCAGATATTACTGGATATGCTCGAGTACGTTCGAAAATTTATATAAATTATGTGTTTTGTGATGGTGGCATGGAGAAATACTTGTTAAATAAGTAATATTGACTGATAATTTATGTGATTCAATTGATTACATATTTTTATTCATGACTCCTATTTAAAATATGATATGTTTTGTGACACATCAATCTTGTTTTCATTTAATATATGATATATGAGATGAATGATGAATAAATGAAAAAAACTTGAATGACACATTTACCTTCATATTAATTTGTACCTACATTTAAATAATTAAAATTTCAAAAATGTATCTCATATCCTAAGATTTTTGAAAAACATGTTTGCCGTATCCTTATTGTATCTCGTGTCTCATCACCGTGCAACATAGACAACATGAATCTCTTTCATTGTTATGACCATGTTCACAAAGACCATTCACTCTAGTAATAATCCTAGGAGGATACAACACACTTCGATGCTTCTCATACTCACAAGACACATTTTAATCTAGAAACTAGAAATTTTGGGCGACATCAACTTCATTCTGGTATGGTAAAGATGATCATGCTGATAATGAAGCCGTAGAAAATTGTAAAATCTTGACAAACATTAAGAGAGATTATGACTAAGATTTTAAGTAGTACAACCCACTATATTCAATCCCTGTTCCAATCGTTCCTTTTGTCTGAAGTTCTGTATGTTTGATAATAGATAAATGACTCAGAGCATAGTTAGGTACACAAAAGTCTCAGGAAAGTTCTTGTTGAAGAAAGTATAAAGAAAGCTCAGCTTAAAGGCCCATGTAAAGCTCTCTTAGGATTTATTGCCACATCTCGGGATAGAGTTTAGGCTCTCTTCTCTCCTCCTGTATATATGTACAAACACAATTAATTGAAAGATAATAAAAAATCATATTTTATTTCTCTTCCTCGTTGGTGTGTTTCTATTTTTTGTACATGGTATCAAAGGGACTCGGCCTTCTATTTTCTCGCTAAGTTAACCTCTCACGGCTTGTTCATTTCTGTGTGCAATCACTGCACGGTTACTTTTTGGTCGGTCTAGCTTTTCCTAACCACAAGGCCATGTGGGGTTTCATCCGGGCTTCTCTCGTTCCCCGGTTTCCTTTCCCCGTCCCTTTTTTATAGTTTCTTCTGCGTGCCCCACCCCCACCTCCTCCTCTTGTCGTTGTTTTCTTATAACTCTTAGCCGCAACTTGCCGCAATCCTAGACGCAACTTGCCGCACTCTCCATATCTTGCCGCATCTGCTTCTCAATCTGCCTCTTGCCGCATCTTGTTCATTTCTTGCCGCATCTGCTTCCCTCGTTCAGCCTGTAGCTTCTCCAGGCCATAGCTATCCAGATAGCTGGTTCTTCCCCTGTACGGTGCGCCATTCCAGCCCACCTTGGCCGCAACATCTCCTTGTTAGGCCACCTGGCAGTCTGCCTCTACTGTTCGCCTGACCGCTGTTCTACCCTGCTTCCCGCAGCCATCTCCTGCTCCGCCTCTGCAGCGCCTTCTTGTCGAAGCTTCTCCTTGCTGAGAAATCTTGCCGCCACAGTTCTCCTTGCCACCGCTACCAATCTAGGCACCGCCTTTCTTCAGGTTAGCAGCCGCCAGTTCTCTTTTGGATATCGGTGTTCGTCGCCCAGCCACCTTCTTTGTCCACTAGGATTTCCTCCTTGTAGTGGTTTGCTCGCCCTTCGGCTCTGTGTGGTTCTCTTCTTCAATGGTTGTACATTCTACTCCACACAACATTCAAGCTGACATTGATGCCTTGCGCACCCAACTCTAGTAACTTCAAGGGATGCTCGGTTGTTTTCCTGCCTCTGTTGTGTCTATTTCAGATGGCGGTGTCTCCTGTCTCGCTCATAGTTCCTCTTGGTTTATGGATTTCGGGGTCTTACACCACATTACCCCAACGAAACTTTTAACATACTTGAATTCAACGCATCCCAAGTTCTTTACTGTTGCCAATGGGGACACTACTTTGGTCGCTGGTTCAGCCGACATCACTCTTACCTCCTCCCTCACTCTTCACTTAGTTCTTTATGTTCCCGTCTCTCCTTTCAATCTCCTATCTATTAGTCATCTCACGCAAGTTCTTGATTGTTATGTGACTTTCTCTTCCACCTCGTGTCTTGTGCAGGATCGACGGACGCAAATTGTCATTGGTAAAGGAAAACTGGTTAATGGACTTTACATCTTGGACACCCACCGCACGTTTCTCTCCACTATTAGTTCTGTCGAGTGACATCGGTGTCTTGGACATGCCCATCTCTGAATCCTCCTAAAAGCTCTTCCAGATCTGTCCCTCTCTGACTTCACCTGCAAGTCCTGTATCTATGACAAACACATCATTTTACCTTCTCACCACATTGCACTCGGAGCGAGGCTCCCCTTGTTTTAGTTCATTCCGATATTTGAGGACCTTATAAAACCGCCAGTGTTTCTGGTTATCGTTACTTCGTTACCTTCATTGATCATTATTCTCGTATGACATGCTTGTATTATTTTCATGATCCATTTGAACTGCCTCGTGTCTTCCGTGCCTTTATCCTTGAAACTCGCAACCAATTTTCTACTATAATTAAAACACTCCGCACTAACAATGCTCGTGAATACACAAGTCATGTGTTTATAGACTTGTGTACTGAGTCTGACATCATCCATCAAACCTATTGTGTGTTTACTACTTAACAAAATGGTGTTGCCGAACACAAGAATCATCAACTTCTTGAGGTCGCCCGCACTCTTATGTTTCAAATGAGCGTTCTCACCATATGCTGACATTTCACAGTTTCTACGACCTGCCACCTCATTTATCCTCTGCCCTCCTCTATTCTCAATTTTGAAGCTCCATTTAACCTTCTTTTTCCCTCCACACCCTCATTGCAATCACTCCTCGTGTTTTTGGCTGCGTTTGCTATGTTCATAATTTTGTCCCATTTATTGACAAACTTGCCCTGCGTTTCACAAAATATATGTTCGTTGGGCACTCTTCAATCCAGAAAGGTTATATCTGTTACTCTCCCAATGATCAGAAGATTGCTGTATCAGCCGATGTCACCTTTCTTGAAGAACAGTCATATCATTCTCCACCCCTTCACCCTCCTACACCACTACCGTCTCCTCCTCTACCTCCAGTTGTTCCTGTTACTTTGCCACTTCCACCTCTCCTCCCCACGCCACTCCCGACCCAACCCCCAAAACCTCCTCTGATTCGTGTATACACTCGTTGCCCTTCTCCTTCCAATGCCCCGAGCTCGTTACCTTTTACTAATGACACTCTGTGCTCCCCTGCTCCGGACACATCTTCTACAGCTCACCCCATCAGTAATTTTGTTTCTTTGTTTTGATTATCTCCACTTCTTCATACCTTCACGACTTCATTATCGTCGATTTCCACCCCTAATTGTTTTCAGGAGGCTCTTCAACATCCCGAGTGGTGGGCGACCATGAAAGAAGAAAATGCTGCCCTCTGGGCCATTCACACCTGGGATCTTGTCCCTCTCCCTCCTGGCCAGACGTGTGGGGGCTGCAAATGGGTCTTTACTATCAACATACTCCAACTTGGACAATTGAACGGCTAAAGGCTCGTCTTATCGCCTGTGGTTTTATTTAACAACACAGTGTTGACTATGAAGAGACATTCTCCCCTGTTGCAAAGTTAAACACTTTCTGTATCTTGATCTCTCTCGCCATTCATCGACATTGGCCGCTGCATCAGTTGGGCACTTGGACGTTAAAATTTTTTTCCTCAATGGTGATCTTGTTGAAACCGTCTACATGCACCAACCTCCCGGTTTTGATACCACGGGGGAGTCACTTGTATGTCACCTCAGGAAATCTCTTTATGGTCTCAAACAGTCCAATCACACCTGGGATCCATTGATGATCGTCGTTCCACAAGTGGTTTTTGCACATACTCTGGTGGACATTTAGTTACCTAGCAGAGTAAGATGCAATCTGTCGTCGCACGCTCATCAGCAGAAGCTGAGTATCGATCAATGACCTCCATCGTCTCTAAACTCACATGGCTAGAAAGCCTTTTGAGAGATCTAAGTGTCGAACTCCCCTCTCCTGTCACTATGTTCTGTGATAGTCAAGTTGTCATTCATATTGCCAAAAATTCTGTGTTTCATGAATTCACCAAGCATATAGAGGTTGATTGTCACTTTATTCAGGAAAAGGTTGAACTCAGGAAATTGGACTTGAGACATGTTTCAGGTACTGAATAAGTCACTGATATTCTTGCAAAAGCTCTATCACGACCTTTATATTCTCAGTTTTTGTCCAAGCTTGGCTCCTACGACTTGTATGCTGCAGCTTGCAGGGGGAGTGTTGAAGATAGTATAAAGAAAGCTCATCCTAAAGGCCAATGTAAAGTTCTCTTAGGATTTAGTCTCACATCTTAGGATAGAGTTTAGACTCTCTTCTTTTCTCCTGTATATATGTACAAACACAATTGATTGAAAGATAATAAAAATTATATTTTATTTCTCTCCCTCATTGGCGTGTTTCTGCTTTTTCTACAGTTCTAAAGAAGAGTATTGGGCAGTGATCTGAATAACCTTGGCATTACCGGTGCAATCATCAATAAGATGACTGAGAGGAAAAGATGAATTAGTGATATTATGCATTCAAAAGGAAAAAAAAACTCGAATTACTTGCAGCTGATCTGAGGCACTTGAGTTAATGATCCATGTGTGTGTGGTATAGGAAGCACAAGCAGTGGGGTTATCTGAGTAAACATAATTGGCAGTAGGATTCGGCAACCGAGCTTAATCTTGCAAGAGTCTAGGGTACTCTTCTCTACTGATGCATAAAGTTTCAGACTCTAGAGGTTCAGAAATATCAATCATAGTGGTGTTAGGCACCTATTGTAGAGACCCAAATCCTGGGCTCTTCAACTGAATCAAGGATCGGACAACAGTTTTGAATAAACGTGTCACAGAACATCACAATGAAAAGTACAAAGAACATACACCAAGCTTTTTATTCTATTTCTGCATTTATTACACGATCATTTACACATATACTAGATATGCTTGTTACAATAGATACACGAAAGTCCAGTACAACGAGCTCTATGCCAATCCCGGGCTTCGAGTATTGCTTTTACCAGTTCAGCTGCCAAGATCCTGCATGTTCTGCTTGGAGTTGGTCCTGCTGTCTAAAAACATGTGTTCACTCTAGGTTAGTCATAAAAATATGACTCGGTGAGATAAATATTTCGTGAAATGTTGTACATGCAAACAATGGGAATACTATCAATATGCATACATTACAATAATTAATAATTTCGTTCTCAAAGCGGAACTCTTAATTTACCACTTAATTTGAGTTACATAAAATATGAAATGCTCCGGTGATGCAGACTTGAATTGGGCCCCGCCCCCGAAGGACGTAATTGTAGGCTCACCCCTACTGGTGAATCCATCAGTGGATGCCTCCACATCATCAGATTCGAATCCATCACATTTCTCCATGCAGAGTTTTAAATGAATTTTATCTTGAATAGGAATTTTAAATAAAATTGATCCCTTCAGAATAAATATATCGCTTTCATGTTTTTCTCTCGCCCACATTTTGTCCCACAGTGATAGCTTAATGAGTTAAACTCATATGCACAGACACTTGGTTATTTCATAAAATGCAACAGAATAGGAAAGTAAGTGAATAACTAAATCAAGAAATAAGAAACTCACAACAGCTTTGCCTTTGTTCGTATTTCCGTCACGATTTCCTTGCGACGCCATCCTTTGATTTTGAAGTCTTGGGAACCACTGAAATTATACGCACGTTTATTGGGGTGCGTCACTTGAAATTCGTAACAAAAAGTGCAAAAGATTTAAAAAGACTCGCAAAATCGTCGGAAAACTAAAACGATAAACCGGAAATCGCAAAAAGACCAAAATTTGATTTATGTCTTGCTGGACAGTCATAAATATGTCTCGAAATGGGCTAAAACCAGCCCCCAAATGGACTTTCCATCATCTAAAAAAAATCTGTCCAGCAAACCATAAAAAGTGAGCCAAACTGCCCAAAACAGGACATAAAACAGCCACAAAACAGTAAGAAAATAGCCTAAAAATCAGCAGAAAGATGGCATTCTCACAGCGGGGGAGAAATAAAAGCAATTCTCAACTAGTGGTAGAGGTACAACAAAGCCGAGGTAGCAGCAACTCAGGTTTAGCAGGGAGTAGCGGCTCAGGACAGCACTATTCAGTTAGTGGGGCTCGGTAGCAGCAACCAAGAGTAACAGCCGAGGCAGCAAGCTTCCCGCATAGCTCAGCAAAATGGTAGAAGAGACAACAGCTCGGGGCAGCAAAGAGCAGCAGATAGGGGCAGCAGGGAGTAGCCGCTCAGGACAGCAGTGTCAACAGCTCGGTGCAGCCAGACAACAACAAGAAGAAGCCAGACAGCAGCACGCTATCAGGGAGCAATGATGTAGGCAGCATGGGAGGGGGAGAGCAACCAGAAATGGGAGGTGAGAAGAGAATCCATCCATATTTATACAGGTAGATAGACGGTGAAGAGGCAGCAAGAGGACAAAATGGAGTGGCTAACTCAAATAGGTGTCACATAACAATTAAGCCAACAGCCACGTGTCCAAACACAAGCCAAGTGTCAAAGTAACTAAACCACAACAGCCAAAAGTCAAACCTCAAACAACCAAGTGTCAACATCTCATCCAACACAAGCCAAATCTCAGCCAGCACTATCCATAGCCAGCACACATATCAGCCAGCCCATCATAACCAGTCAGCAAAACATCCAGCCCACATTTAAATCAGCCCAAAGGAAAAAACTAGCCCATATAAATATATAAGCCCACTTGAAATTACTATTGGCACACAATAAATAAAATTAAATGAAACGGAAAATGCGAAAAAAATTAAAACTCGAGAAGAAAATATCGTACTGCCTTTTTCATCATCGGGGAAAATAAAGCAAATTGCGTGCGTGAAATTTTGGGTTGTCACGCCTATCGTGGGTGGTATGCCATGAAAGCTTCCAACACTCTTGATATGTTGGATTGCTAATGCATAATGATCAGTCTCAACACTGCCACTACCAGAGGTCTGTCCAGATACACAAAACACCCTTGAGAAAGTTTCAACAATGGTCAACTTGGCAATATCTTCAAACACTTGTGACTGAATTGTTTCAAACTCTAGCCCAAGAGCTCCGAAGAACATCATAAGATATTTTTTTCTTCGAACACAATATAGTATATATGACAATGAGAATACAAAGACACATATGTGCAAAACAAAACTTTTATTTCGTTAAAAGCATATGTACGTAGTCCCGTCATACAAAATACAAAGATAATGGTGCGACTACTTGAGTGCAGAGTACCTATGTAAGTCTACAAACTATTATATGACAGTCTAAACTAGTCAGTCTTCCTGCACAGGACAATGTGAGTACCGACAACTCTGTACATGCTTCTCAGCCGCTTCACTGATTCCTACAAATATCTTTAACCATACCTTATACTGTTATTCCCTTCTCTTCCTTTTCTCCTCCTCAGTCAGCTTCTTAACCGTGTTTGTGTTGTCGCTTGGACCCTAAAAAATTAGAATAGAAAATGTTAGCCATAATTGAATGACTAAGTGAAAAATTTATCTCTTTAATTGTTGTGCATGCAAACACAAAGATTAATAACAATATGCATAAGAGTTATATTAAATTTATAACCAGTAATCGATAAACAACAAAGTTCTAAGCAGTAAAAAATGTGTGAAATTCTATAAGCGGTAAGTACTTATAAGAAGCAGTAGAAAGTTCTATATAAATCATATTTTCAATTATTATGTTACATCATTATCCATTTCATTTTCTTTCCATTTTATTTACTATTTATTTTTCAATCTCGGTACATTTACGTTTCATTATTGTACATTTCATTTTGTTTGTTTTTCATTTCATTTACAATTCATTTTTCAGTCTCGTTATGTTTACTTTTCATTTATCAGTCTAGGTACTGCTATGGTTAGCTACATCAGTATCAATATTAAGGCTTCATTTGGTTTAGCGGTGACGGTTGTAAAATGAGCTGTTGTAAAGGCAGGTTTGTAAAGAGAACCGTTGGAAACTGGATGCTGGAAACAGAGTTCTGTTTGGCCAGTCTGCGTTTGCAGAGCTGTTCGAAACAGAGAACTGTTTGGTAAAACCGCGGTGGCGTTTTGAATTTTTTTTAAAAAATTGGTTTAAATTTTTAAAAATATGTCTGTAATATACTCTAATAGACTGCCAAGTTGAAACATATAAAGGTAATCCAAATAATCCAATGTACTGCTAAACATTAAAATTTTGCAAACCCGAAATACAACATCTTTCTATGCGGAAACAACAAACATGTTCTAGCTCTGAGCAGTTGATCGGCAATGGAGTCATGCAACGCCACCATCTCATCCACCCCTACTCTAATGCCTCTAACATGGTCTCCACTTGAGGTTTCGTTTATCTGTCATGTTCTTCTTTGAACGCCCGCCGGGTAAATAAATTGCTCGTCTTCATCGCAAACATGAAAATGAGTGTCTAAGCGGGATGGATGCCTGCGAATGTAGTTATGCAATGCCATTTTTGCAATCACAATATCTCTTTGCTTTGACAAACTGTATGATGACATATCTCTGAGAATCTTCTACTTCTTTTTCCAAACTCCGAATGAACGTTCAATGACACTTCGTAAATACGAGTGAGCCTGGTTGAATATTTCTCGGCGCCCTTGTATAGGTCGATTGCCCCTTCTAAAATCAGGTAAATGATACCGTGTACCTGAATATGGTTTTAAAAAACCACGTTGAAGTGGATATCCGGCATCTACCAGATAATATTTGCCTGCAACATTGACGACCACTTTTGGATGTGAATAATTGTGAATCTTACGAATTCATAATAAGAAATGGTCTGAAGATATAAAAGGCTCACCTGACGGTGGATAAGAAAAATTATAACTCGTGTCCGTAAGAGCATTCTGGAAAATACGGCTATCATGGGTAGAACCCTCCCAACCTGCTAATGCGAAAGTGAAACACATGTTGAAATCACAAACCTCCATCACATTTTGCGTTGTTGTGACATGCCGACCAATGTAGGAAACCTGTAGATCAGCTGGAACTCGAGCATCCACATGTGTTCCATCAATAGCGCCTATGCAGTCTTTAAAGAAAGGCATGTATCGAGGATCGTTTACAATTTGTGGTGGAATACTACTGAAAAAATGATCTACAGGCCTGATGACATCAGAAGAGAGTCTCTTAATTGCAGTGATACCCTTTGAGAAGAATCTACTTATCGTTTCTGTAAAATGTTGAAAGCGTTCACTTGTAAATTGCATGGATAGATTGTGTCCCAGAATATACAGTGTAACTGCAAGCACCTCACGTGGTAGAGTTCTCCTGGAACCTTGAAATCCATAATGAAGTGAGAGTAGTGAAAGCAAGTCACCAAAAATCACCTTCGACATTCTGAAGGCACTAAAAAACCTCGTCGGGTGGCCATCTAGAAGTTCAGTTACCCATCTAGCACCTGTCTGCCCAGATGTCATGCATAGTCTACTATTTGATATAGGAGTCCGATTTATTTGAAAAGTTGCAGTTGTTACAGACTGATGTCCATCGACTCCGCTATTGTGATACGTCAAATCAACTACTTGTTGTTGAATTTCCTCATTAGAACTGTCTGAGAATGACATTGTATATCTGCGACAAATATATAAGAATGCAACATTACATAATTTCCTTTGAAATAAACATAAGTCCGAAATATTTAAAGTAGCATCGCAACAAATTAGCAAATAGACATCCTTCTCCAAAGTTAGCAAAATAGCACATGAACAAATAAACATAAGTCCCAAATTTGAAAAATAAAACACACGACACAAACGTAATAATATTCAGTCCGAGCAGAGAGACAAAACACAAACTAATTCGCTCGTTTTTCGTAACGAGCCTGCAACCACCTAAGACGCCTATCCTTGCGTATGCTCATAAAATTTTCTCGATTTTTCTTATCTTTCAGAAGCAGGTTGAAGTAGTCGTAGAAATCAAACTGGGACTCATCCATAACCTCTGACATACTCTCTAGCTCTGAAATGGCCTCAGGAATGGTGAATAATGCTGAAGATATCTGTATGCGAGGCGACTCTTGCATGCATTTCCCAATAATGCGTGATGTTTCAACCAGCTCATCTAATGCCGAACTTTTTGCCTTTTTCGCAGCAATCTTTCTTTTGCCCTTACATGTCCGTTTTTCCTTAGCTGCGGAGGATTGTGGAGACTCGTTCATGTTTTGTGTACCATCTTCAGCAGAAACATCCTGTTCATCGACTGATTCAACTTCAAAGTTTCTGGAATTTGGGGCCCATGCTAGATCTCCAGTTGCAACGACTTGGCTAAACATCATATGATGTTTCTCCTCTAACTCAGGAGATATACCAGAAAACTGAAACTTCCTCGTAGTAGGAAGAACCTATAATAAGAAGAAAAGAAAAGATTAGACAAATCATCCAGCAAAGAATTAAAATAGTGTTGTTTCACCTCTGAGTAATTTACTTACTTTCAAACGTTCTTTCCACCAGTCTTCCGAAGCAGCTATAGTTTTGCGGATTGGATCCCAGCCAAGACCCGTCTCACGCCCTTTTAGCTCTCTCCATAATTTCCAATCTTTTTTTAGCTGATCCCACTTATTTTTCATTTGATTTCGATCATGACTTTCCCGTACGTGCAAAAAAACCTGTTGTTAGATTTGTCCACCCATCTCTGCTAAAATGCGTGGTTGGGCGATTACCCAGCTCAATCTCTTTGAGACACAGGTCACAAAAATCATAACATCATTGACCTCCCAATTTGCACTAACACCACCTTCTTTATGTTTACCAATAACACGAACTGAATAAAAGAAAAATAAAACAAAACACGATATAAAGAGGAATATTCCAAAAATATGACAAAATCTATGAAGCCCATTTGGTTGTTTGTAGATTAAAAAAACAATGAAATTTGGCATATACCAATATTTGCTTGGATGTAATATCACGAGAAATTTCTCTTTTCACATACAAAGTGAGAAAATAAAATTTAAACCACCTTGTAAAACATGCTTCCTGACTACAAGCTACTTATGAGTTTGACGTGGACATGCATTCACGCAATAGGCAAATGACAAATCAAGTTGTTTATGATTCTTGGAGAAGAAATTGGAAGGATTCTGGAAGCCAGAATTCCTGAAATTTGAAAAAACCTACATATTGACTCTAAACAACATTCAATAGGAACTCTGAAGAAGGATTACTTAACATGAACTTAACAAGGCCATATGCACCCAGAAATGTGGTTGGTCAATGTGTTTGAATCACGATGAATGGTGACATGGGGTTGGTCAATGAATTCTATGTTGGGGGAGGAAACTTGAATATGAAAAGGAAGTTGACATCTGGGAAATGGAAAGGTAATCTGCAGCTTGATTGTTGAGGCTTATTTTGTAGCTAATGTAGTAGGTGTAATCGAGGAGTTTGTAGAGTCAAAATAAAACTAAACACGAATATGTATCAGGAAGCACCAAGCCACACACAACACATATCACAAACAAAATTGAAGCACATAGCACATACCCAAAAGACACATCATTCACGCAGCACATATCACAAACACACACACACACAACACAAACACACACAACACAAACACACAACACAAACACACACAACACAAACACACAACACCATGCATACAACACATACACACACACACCCAAAATACACACACAACACACACACACCACACACACAACACATAGCAAAATCACACACACGCACAACAAATACACACACCACACCCCACAAACGCACAACACAACTCAAAATTCACAAACACATGCACACACAAACACACACTAGACACACCACACCACACACCACACAACACACACAGTCCAAACACACACCACACACACCACGCACACAACACAAACACACACCACACACCACACACACATACACTATACACAGCCGAAGCACATATACAACACAAAACACAAACACACAACACACACAACAAGCCAAGCTTCACCAAAAAAAAATGGAAGGGGAAGGAAAGGTATACCTGCTGAAATCGCTGAGCCGTCGGAGAGGAAGGAGCACACAGTCGGAGAAGAAGCTGTGGATTCGATCGGGAAATTTGCCGTCGTCGTCGCTGGAACGTTATCATCAGAGAAGGAAGCAGGCGTCGCCGGAAATCTGGCACGGGAAGGGACTGTGCGGCGGAGAAGAAGAGGCGGCGTGATCGGCTCCAATCGGCGACGGAAGATGAAGGAGGCGGGATCTAGCACACAGCCGGAGGAGAAGAGGAGGCCGGAGAAGAAGGAGGCGGAATCGACTCCAACCGGCGACGGGAGGAGGCGGGATCTACTATGCATCCAGAGGAGAAGGAGACGATGTTGACGGGAGATGTAGGAGGCGAGATCTACTGTGCCGCAGGTGGAGAAGGAGAGGTCGGAGAAGAAGGAGGCAGGATCTACTCCTATCGACGACAGGATAAGAGAAGCGGGATTCGCGAGCCCTTTCCGCCCTAAATGCGATGAAATGGAGGCTGCCTTGCGGGTTTCGTCAAGCGGGTCTACTCACGCCGCGACTTTCTCCTGCGGGTGGAAACGAAAGCGGAAAAACAAATAGAAAAAAGGGATCCGGGCGTTTTCATCAAACGGAACAGAGCTAAAAACGCTAAAACAAATAGGGCCTAAGTCTTTGGGCCCGATTCTTAATGGTGCACAACGTTTACCAATCTAGCACGTACCATACACTTCGGTCTTTTTGGCTCCTTGAACAGGTCGACAAGTCTAACCCACTGTTCACCCATACACTAAGGTCTTCCAACCAACTGAATTAAACTCACAATTTTCTCCAACACGTCCCACACACGTAGGGCCTTTCTGCCCCCTGGAGTCCAATCCAGTGCGTTCCCACACGCTTAAGGCCCGTCGACCCAATTGAATTGGAATTCATTGTACGACAACCCTTATCATTTCCTTGTTATTGTTGATGTCGTGAAATGATTTCTTAATTCATTAACGAGAAGACTCCCACCTATAAATATGAGGGGGATACAACAAGGGCAAGAAAGGAAAGACAACGAAAATATAAAAGTAATTCTAACACTCCCCCTCAAGTTTGGTGTGCGATGTTTTGCATGCCCAACTTGCACATATTATTTTTGAATACAGCATGACTTAACCCACTTGGTGAGAACATAGACAAGTTGTTGATCTGACGGAACAAAAGGTGTGCTCACAACTCCTCTTTTTATATTCTCTTTGATGAAGTGACGATCAACCTCTACATGCTTTATGCGATCATGTTGGACGGGATTGTGAGCTATGCTAATTGCGGCTTTTCTATCGCAGTAAAGTCTCACGGGATCATTGTTTTTATGCCAAGATCGCTCAAAAAGGATTTTATCCACTATCCTTTTCAAATCTCATTTGTCATAGCTCTAAACTCTGCCTCTGCACTTGACCCAACAATCACTTGTTTTTTACTTCTCCACATTACCAAATTAACTCCCAACAAAAGAGCAATAACCAAAAGTAGAGCTCCTGTCATCAACTGAACCGACCCAGTCAGCATCTGTATAGAATTCAACAGTCAGTTCTTTGGCAGGAGAGAACATGATACCTCTTCCAGGAGAGGACTTGAGATACCGAAGAATACGATAGGTCGCTTCTAAGTTATGTGATCTGGGTGAATGCATGAACTGACTAACGACACCCTCAGCATATGAAATATCTGGACGGGTATGTGATAAATAAATAAGGCGGTCGACCAGTCTTTGAAATCTAGCAACATTAGCAACCACTTCCCCATCATCTCTACCTAATCTGTGGTTGACTTCAATTGAGTTGTCCGCAAGTCTGCACCCACTTAATCCACATAACTGAAGCATGTCAAGGATATATTTCCTCTATGATATGAATATATCATGTTTCAAGTGAGCGACCTCAATTTCAAGTAAGTATTTGAGATTTCTTAGGTCTTTTACTTCAAACTCCTTTGTCATTCTCTATTTCAGAGACTATTTCTTCAATATAGTCACCCGTGATAGTAATATAATCCACATAAACAATATGGGCAGCGAGTCTCTCATGTTTGCGTCTTACAAATAAAGTGTGATCAAAATTGCTTTGGGAGTATCCAAATGCAACCATAGCTCTATGAAATCTCCCAAACTAGGCCTGAGGAGATTGTTTTAGACCATATAAGACTTTCTTTAACGTGCATACCTTTCCCCCAGATCCTGCATGGGTAAGACCGAGCGGCAACGACATGTAAACTTCTTCTTTCAGGTCCTGTGAAGAAACACATTTTTTACATCCAATTGAGTTAGAGGCCACTTTTTGCAAGCAACACATGAGAGCAAAACTCTTATAGAATTCATCTTCACCACCGGGGCAAAGGTTTCTTTGGTAGTTAATCCCCATGATCTTGGTGTAACCCCTATCCACCAACCGAGCGTTATAACGCTCAACAACACCTTCAGAGTTCTACTTGACGTAGAACACCCCTTTACATGTCTTGTTAGGTGGCAAGGAGACCAAGTCCCAAGTGCAATTCTTTTCCAGGGCAACATCTCACGCATAACATCCTGCCAAGTTGAGGAGATAGAAATGGAGGAGAAAGAGACAATAAAGAGCTTATGCGAAGGAGATAATGAGTTGTATGACACAAAGTGGGACATTGGATGTTGGGTAGAGATACCTTGAGAGCCCGAAGAAGGATTCGATGTTGGAGCAGGTAACCTGAGAGA
Organism: Platanthera guangdongensis; assembly: GCA_039583875.1. Taxonomy (NCBI): domain Eukaryota; kingdom Viridiplantae; phylum Streptophyta; class Magnoliopsida; order Asparagales; family Orchidaceae; genus Platanthera; species Platanthera guangdongensis. Next base: position 59,856,036 of record CM077167.1, on the reverse strand, counting down.
TGCTAATGTACCCGAACCCATTTTCCGTCGAGTACACACCTGTAATGAGGAGCAGTCACTTCAGAGGACACAGGTGGAGTGGGCAGAGGAGCGGTCACATGAGGAGTAGAGGTGGGAATAGTCACGTTAGGAGGAATAGGAAGAGGAAGATAACTCACTTCCATTGGGTGAATCTCCCCCTGAAGTGAGGACTCACCCTGCAGAGATGACTCATAGTAGGACTCAGACTCCCGAAAGGTGACATCCATAGTAACGAAGATCTTTCTGGAAGCTGGATGAAAGCATTTGTATCCATTCTGGGTTGGAAAATACATAATAAAAATACACTTGAGGGCACAAGGATCAAGTTTGGACGTGAGATATAAATGGACAAAACACACACATCCAAAGATCCGAGGTAGAAGTGTTGAGGGAGAGACAAAAAGGGTTTGAAGAGGTCATTTGTGGTCAAGAACACGGTCAACAACCGATTGATGAGTTATGCCGCAGTGAGAACCGCATCACCCCAAAAATATTTAGGGAGATGCATCTTCAGGAGAAGACAACAAGCGACCTCTAAGAGATGACGATTCTTATGCTCGACGACTTCATTCTAAGGCAGGGTATAAACACAAGATGTCTGATATATAATGTCATGATCACTAAGATAACGCTGAATGGTAGAGTCGACATACTCCCAAACATTATCACTCCGCAAAACTTTGATGGTGGCATTAAACTGAGTAGCCACCATCTTGTGAAAACATTGAAATAATGAAAAAAAATCTCATTTTTATGTTTCATCAAGTAGACCCACATACAACGAGAGGAACAATCGTTAAAGGTAACAAACAAGTGGTAACCAGAAATAGAGGCGATAAAGCATGATCCCCAAATATCAGTATGAACCATAACAAAATGAGAAGCACTCAGAGTAGATACATCAGTAAAAGAAGCACGATGGTTTTTATCATGAGCACACACATCACATTTAAAAACTTTCAAAGATACATTTGACATATACGAAAATAAAAAAAATGCATAGTAGATAGAGAAGGATGGTCAAGGCGACGGTGCCATGAGTCCACAGAGATCTGGGTAGTAGAAAGAGCCTGCAGAGCATCGATAAAGCTAGAGGGATCAAACAGGTAGAGGCCATCCCGCAGTCTACCAAAGCCAATCATCTTCCCCGTCTTCAGGTCCTGAAAGACACACGAGGTGAGAAAAAACGTTACCGAACAATTCATATAATTAGTGAGGTTATTAATGGAAAGCAGGTTACAGGTAAATTTATGCACATGAAACACCAAAGAGAGAGTAAGGAAAGAACAAAGAATGAACCCTTTTCCAGCAATGGGAGACAGGGATCCATCAACAATGCTCACTTTGTCTCGACCAGACAAAGGAGTATAAGAGACAAAACATGTGGCAGAACCTGTCTTGTGGTTGGCGGCGCTGGAATCAATGATCCGTTGGGAGGAAGAACAGGCAGTGGTGGTGTGGGCACCAGGAACTCTCTGATGAGCATAGGATGAGCTGACAAACTCAGAGGAGTGCCCAGGCATGAAGTGGTGGAAGGAAAGAATCTCTTCAACAGAAAGGGCAAAAGGAACTTCAGAGGCAACAAGTCCGCGATAAGGAGCAAGATCATCACCGGTATCAAAGAGATGTGTCGAGCGAGAGGGTGAAGATCGACCCGAACTGTGACCAGAACCACGATCCCCACGAGGAGCAGGACCCTTGCGAGGAAAGGGAAAGCTATGAAGCTTAAAGCAAGTGTCCCGAGTATGGCGGGCTTTCCCACAATAGTCACACGTCACATGTTTCTTGTCCACAGACTTGGCCCTATTGTCACGAAAAGAGTGGCCCCTGTGACTGAACCAAGCGGCAAGAGCAGAGCCCTCAATAACAGTGTCTGGTAGGCGAATCTGTCAGCGATTATATTCTTATTGAACCAAACGATACACCTCAATTAAGGAATTCAGAGGAGAGCGGTCAAGAATCAGAACATTAATGGGATCAAGGTCACGATAGAGATCATGAAGAAACTCGAAGATCCGGTTGCGTTCCTTCCGGGCACGAACCAACACCTCATCCTTAGGAGAGACAAGATTCAGTGAGTCAAAATGATCATACTTTTGATAAAGATGAGTAAACTCCAAGTAGTAGGCAGCGGGAGGACGATCCCCTTAGCGTAAAAGAAAAATCCGTCGCCGCAACTGAAATATCTGGGCCGCATTACCCCGACAAGAATAAGTAATCTCGTCACTATTTTAAATATCGACTGCAATGTGTAGGAAGAGATAATTGCGGGCAATAGACTCCTGCATGGAGTTGATGATCCAAGACATTACCAAAGAGTTCTCGAAATTTGCGGCCAATCTGGAGAGGTAGGCGAAGGCTCTTTGGTAGTACCACTGAGATAGCCAAACAGACAGTGGCTCTTGAGGGCCAAAGTAACAATATGTGCCCACGGAAGATAATTGGTTTCATCCAACCTCATAGTACTTATCTGAGGAGTCCGTGATCATGAGAGACACAAAGAGATCCAATAGGAGACAGAAAATCAAGAGGAACACTACCACCAGAAGAGATATCTGGTGTTTCACCACCGCCCGACATCATAGGCGAGTGAAGGGAACAACACCGGGCTACGAACCGAGAGGAATCTCACTCATAAAAAGAGGAGAAACCCAGAGAAGTGCAATCACGCATGGAGAGCAGAAGACATCCCAACACGGAGGGGAAACAGAGGTCGGAGAAGCACACAAAGCATAAATCAGGCGTCAAAGAAACTCAAGTAGCCATGCAGAGAGAAGGGAAGCCCGATGCTTGCTGGAGTTGGAGGTGCCAGACGGACTGCTTGCGGAGGAGGAAGCCTGAAACTTGCGGGAGGGCTGTTTTTGGACGGACTGCGGGCAGACGGGCGGACAGGCGTAGGAGGCAACAAAAACGCGCGGGAGTCGGAGGACGCGCTATGGAGGGAGAAGCCGCGCTGCTTGCGGATGAAAAAAACGCGACGGAACGGAAGACGCGTGCGGCTGGACCGACTTGCGTGCAAAAAGAAGCGTAGAGGGCTAGGGCACCAAAGTTCCTAGCTCTGATACCATGTTTATACCGTGAAATGATTTCTTAATTCATTAAAGAGAAGACTCCCTCCTATATATAAGGGGAATACAGTATGGACAATAAAGGAAAGACAATGAGAATATAAAAGTAACTGACAGTTATGTCCACCATGAAAGGTTATCGATGTTACCATCCTCCATCCTGTTGTTACCTTCCGTGAGGAGGAATCCTATTTTCTATATCCGACTCATTACATTTATCAGAGGGTGACTAGTGATAATGCATTTGATACCCCTATTCCTCTCCCTCTCGCACCGCATACTTATACTATCCCTTTCATCCAAGCAATGCATCCTACCCTTTTTCCTTCTCTGTTTCTAATTCCTCAACTTCCTCTTGTATATCACAGTCGACAAAAAAGTAAACAAACCACTATCGTTCCACCTTTACCAGTGCCTGCTTCAGATTCTGATGATGATCTACATCTCCCTCTTGTATTGCTGAATGGTAAAGCGTTCTGCATGCAAAACCCTATTTCTAACCTGGTTTCTTATCATCATCTTACCCATGCACATCAGGACTTTGTTACATTATTATCCTTTATTAACATTCCCAAGTCATGGTAGGAAGCTTTGGGTATCCATGAATGGATACATGCTATAGAGGAGGAAATGTCTGCCTTGAAAAAGAACCACACATAGTGACATGGGACATCTCTTTCCTTCCTCTTGGGAATAAAGTCATTGGTTCGAGGTAGGTATTCTCTGTTAAACAAAATCATGATGGTAAGGTTGAACGTTATAAAACACTATTGGTGGCTGCTCAAGGATACCCCAAGATTCAAGTAGTGGACTACTAGGAGACCTTTGCTCCGGTGGAAAAGATGAGCTCCATTCGGGTTCTATTATCCTGTGTTGTTTGCTTAAGCTGAGACTTTCATCAACTGGATGTTAAAAATACCTTCCTCCACGGTGAGTTTAATGAAGAAGTGTACATGAAATTCTCTCCTAGATTTATGAGAAATGGGGTAAAAGGGTTTGTTTGTCACTTAAATAAGTCATTCTATGACCTGAAACAATCACCTGGGGCATAGTTTGACAGGTTTCATAAGACCATGCTTAAGTTTGGGTACAAATAAGGACCGTCGAATCACGCCATGTTCACCAGAAGACGTGATCAAAAAATCATGGCACTCATTGTCTACGTGGATGACATTGTGATCATATGCGATGACCTAATGGAAATTGCAAATCTCTAGGCTCTGTTGTCTGCAGAGTTCGAAGTGAAGGATTTATGGAGACTGTGATATTTTTTGGGAATTGAAGTGACTCGGTCGAATCACGGTATCTTCATATCACAACGCACATATGTTTTGGTCATGTTAAAGGAAACCTGGATGCTCGGTTGTGCCCCGATAAACACTCCTAATGAGGAGAATCGTAAAATTGATGAAGATAGTGATGGTGATGGGACGGATACTTCGAGCAATCAGAGGTTGGTTGGGAGACTCATATACCTATTCCACACACGCTCGGACATTACACATGCATATGCAGTAGGTATGTTGAGTAGGTACATGCATTATTATGCTCCGCTTTTTATCTTGTATATATTAGAGGAGATTTGCTTTACTATTAATAATGATTTTTCTTTTGTCCGTTCTTACAGCAATGATAATTCTTGGTGATCTTAAATTCAAGAATAAAAATCTTGTGAAACTCTATTGTCATAGTAAACTTTCCATTAACATCGCACTGTCTAAAGCATAACTTCACTAAACAGATTCAAGTGGGTTGACATTTCATAGACTAATAGTGGACAGCGTCTTTATCAATATTACTTGCATGTAGTCCAAGGATGAACATTCTAATGTCATGACTATGGGATTACCATATTTACATAATTTCAAGATACCACGAGCAGTCTGTTGTGTGCTCCAATTTGATATCGAGTCTTAGGCCAAGCGAGAGAGAAATCCCTCAAGGGATTTGAGCCCCTTTTCCTTGATCCCATTTGAGCTATGGTTGCAAGGGAGAAGACCGAAGGAGAAGAAAGGAAGAGCGCAGCTTTCCCTACGAGAAGATTGGCGGAACCTGCGAGCCAGCTGCTTTGCGAGATACACGTGCAGGCGCAGTTTCACGTGAACACGAGGAGCTATGTTAATTATAGAGTGGGGGGAGGGAAGGAAAAGATGAGAGAGAGAGAGAGAGAGAGAGAGAGAGAAAATGCGATAATAACTTTGTGATTCCTATTTCATCAAGCATAGGCATCCAATTAGGTTCAAGCCCCTCACTTGGGCCATAAGATAAGTGAGTAAAAGTAACATATGTGCGACGTAATAAATTATAAATAATGCGACAAGAAAACTATAATTCATTGGTGGATTGGTCGCGTCACTGATACGTGCACCCACATCGTCTGTCCATAACATCTCCTTCCTCATTGAAAGGCGGCTTGTCCTCATACTGTGGCGGGAAACGAACCAATGGTTGGCATTTCAATTAAACCCAATCCCCGGTGGGCAAAAAAATGCTTTCAGTGGACCTGATTGCAGATTAGAGGAAGGTTGACTAGTGGTGTGAAGGTCACTCCAAAATCCTGTAGGAGTTGAGGGTTGTCAGAGGATATGCCCTCAGGGGTAGAGATAACCATCGGGTGTAAGCTTTGTGGACCAAGAAGGAAGTGATGCCTTCCATCTGGGTGTGCCCGTGCCATTCAATCCGCTGAGCGCCCCGGTGCTAGCACATAGTGAGGTGGTCGAAATCCAACATCAGTGGCCCTAAATTCCGGATCCAGCATATGCCAAGCACCACCTCAAACCTTTGAAGGTCCATCAAAAGGACGTCGACGAGGGAGTGATGGTCTTCCACCACAATGACGATCTTGCGGTAAATACCTGGGCACTCCATCTGGTGGTTGTTGGCCACAGACACTTGCACATTGCTGCGTGGTGTGATCGGAAGGTGAAGGAGATGAGTTGTAGTCTGGCTGGTGAAACTGTGCGTGCTTCCCGAGTCCTTGAGAGAGAAGAGGGTCTACCCCCCCCGAGTGTAACGACCATTTGGATCGTAGGAACCTCCCGAGGGTCGGAGATGGTATGAAGGGAAATCTCTGAAACACGTGTTTGGATCATCATCATCAGACGAGTCGTCGACTTCCGCCGAGAATAGTCACTCATATCTGTGGCCCGGTTCGAAGGTCTCGTCGCAATTGAAATGGATACCCTTGGCTCGGCGGTCAGTCATCTCAGAGACGGAGAAGCGGTGTTTAAAAGGATGATGGCTTGAATTGCCTCGTTGTACGATCTAGGGGGGAGGGGGGCAGTTGCCCTGTGGAGCTGTTGCCTCAAAAAGGCTATGTCGTATCCCTGCGGCTGGCCTGTGGATGATCTAAGAGGAGGCTCTTCTCACAAACCCGCGCGAGTCTCATCACGGTCGTGAGGTCAGGAGAGGCCTCAAACTCCACGTCAAGGAGAAGGTGCTCATGGAAGCCCACCGTAAATATGGGAACCTGTTGGGAAAGAGAGAGCACAAGCAAGGAGAACTTAAAACTTTTCTAAGTAGTTGTTAATGGGCCCCGTTTGCTTGAGGGCAATGAGGTCTCCATGAGTAGTGTTGTGTTAGGGGTGTCTGAAACGAAGCATGCAAAAGTCTGTGAACTCCTCCTAGGTGAATATGGGTCGCTCCCTTTGGAGTTGAGTGAACCAAAGTTCGGCTTGGCCCATGAGGTAGAACGAGGCAATACCCAGGCGGTCTTCTCACGACGTATTTTGGTAGCGAAAGAAGAGCTCGCGGTGGTTGATCCATCTGAGGGGTTCTTTGTGGCCCTCAGAAATGGGAAAATCCTTTTGACATAACGAGGGATATCACTACTTTCAAAGCGGGGTGGCTTTGCTCGGGGCGGTGGCTGCTGAAGTGTCAATCATTCTAAGATCCAGAGGCAGACGGTGGGAAATGTTTGGATTCGATCGAAGCTTGGATGGAGTTCACCATTGATTGGAACATCTCCATCAATTGGTTCATGATCATACCCCTCCCCCCACCCCCATAAACATTGGTGCACACGATAGTGTGGGAGGGTGAAGGAGTGGAGAAATGCCAGAATCGCAGCGGGGATGGCTGTCCAGAAGGCCATTAGTCACCGCAGGGGCTGGTCTGCCCGCTGGGAAAGTGCCCGTTCCAGAATGAGTGGCGCGGGGACCGACTAGTTCAAACGACGAGGCGTTGGGTGGTCTTGATGCTATCGATAAAGGGGGGAAGGTGTCATCGTTATCTGAGAGAAGTGGCTCTGATATCAAGTTGTTGTGTGCTCCAGTTTGAGATTGTGTGCGGGGCTTCCTTTTGATCCCCACAATTAATTTTGTATCTAAGCTCGTTTTCAATTCACTCATCGCAGCACATCGCAGAAGCATGTACAATGAGTAAAAAATAAAACACAAAACCATTATTATATTCAAAGTTTTATTACAAAGGTAGTACATCATATCCACATCCAGACATAAATAACTTAAAACTATTCAGTCTACTTAATTACATAAAGGGCATTGCCAGTCCTCACATATCTCCTTATGTCTCTCCTTACCTTTTTTTATTCCAATAAATTATTTAAATCATACATTTGCTAGTTCTTCCGCTTTTTTTCAATGCTCTTGTTCAGTCAATTTTACCTTCTTAGGTATCTGGGGAATCATCTGCTTCTTAAAAAAATGTGAAAAATACATGGTTAGTCATAAACCACATGACTAAGTGAATATTTTACCTCTTTACCTGTTGTACGAACAAATAAAGAAAATAAGTATCAATATGCATAATTATTTTCTAAAGTACAATATAAGATATACATTAATAAATAAGATTTAAACATTTTTTTTTATTTTGTTTCTTAGGGTTCTTCAAGTTCTTTCTTTTCTCGTTTTCTTTTATTCTTTTATATTCTCTGTTTGTTTTACCATTTATGCAATTTCATTCATTTAAATTTTCTTTCAAATCAATCAGAGTATCATCTATCAGTTTCACCTTTAATTTCATTCAATTTGGAATTGTCAAGGGTATTTGTAGATTCATCTTATTCTTGGGCTCACCTCTTCTGGGGTTATCTCAAACTCCTATGTCTACCCAGAACAATCTTGACATGCAATAGATCTTCTGCCCCCTAGTTAGAACATAGACTTCCACTCTAAGATGATCTTCACATGCTATAGGCTTTCTATCCCCTATAGACCGGAAGATTCTTCTTTCGTAGGAGATTCACATCCCCCTATGTGGGTTGACCCTTAACACTTCCTATGCATTGATGCACTCTTCATATTTTTCTTATATCTTTTCCTGTTTCTTTTCTTTGTATGTCTTATGGTCTCTTAAAACTTAACTTAAGTATAAAATATATGAAAATATGAGTTATTTTTTGAATTTCCCCTCGGCATTTGTATCACTTTATTTTGTTATTCCATATTTAGCTTCTTAGCAATTTTAGGTATCAGTGATTTCATAATCGCGAACATCTTTAATTTAATTGAAATGCACATACAAGAAATTAGATTCAGTGTAAACGTATTAATCATGTAAATATTAAACATAGTTTAAAATGTATGCATATTCAAAGAGGTAAAAACTCACCGAGACTATCTTTTTTCCTTTACCTTTTGCAGGTTCATCTTTGCGTCTATCTCGCAATGTCATCCTCCGTAGTATCTGTTATTATGTATGTAATTTAATGGTGTTGCATCTTCTAATATAGGTGGTAATGACTCCATTAAATGACGATTGTTTCGAATCAAAGCAATGAGTAATTAAGAAATCAAAGTTCGAACACGAGAAACACGTAAGAAAACTTGCCTCAAATTAGATATTTGAATTCTTTACTTGGGGTGTAAACTATTTCCAAAATCTCGTCCCCTAATTATCAGTGTCATAAAAGGATCTAAAAACCATTAAAATTCATTTTAATTGAAATAATATCAACTTATTTTATCATAAAACTACTGATTTTGTTTACCAACCCATTTCCCCATGTGAAGCTATAGTCGGCCAATTACATCACCCTACCATACATAACAGCCGGCCACTCCATAAAGAAACTCAAAAATAGTTAATAGTTAACTGAATATGAAACTATTTATTTTTGTATATAATGTGAAACACTGCTGGCTAAATGGGAGAAGCCCAATTCCATAAAATAAAATTGGAAAAATGGGACTAAGAAAACCTACTCTGATTTCATCTTTCCTTTATGATAGAGATAACAGAACGGAGGAGGGGCTTACAGTGGAGGGGAAAGAAGAAAAGAGCCACACGGTATTTCCTGTTTCTATTAAGCAACGCACTGCCGGTCCAAGTTCCACCAAGAGTTCCCACATTGAATTCAAAGAGGAAGGAAGAAAAGTTCAGGTGCGTCGCCTGGCAGAGCTATCGTCTAGAGCCCTTGCGGGATTCAGCGGCAATCTGAGAGAGGTGTCGTAAAGAGTGAGAGAATGAGGGGGGAGGAGGGTGAGACTGGCTTATGTCATAGAGATTAAGCGGTGTAGTCAGTTTGACCGACTAATAAACTAAACCTGGTCATGACAGCACATATAGAGCACCGATTTATGAAATCCGGGTTTTAGTCTGTTATCTCAATTCAATTTACAGCAAGGACATCATCTCCTACTAAATCCATATGTTCACATCCATGCTATTCATTTTTAACTAGCCAGCACACTAAGAAAACCACATATGCTAACTCATCTAAGTATTCACACTTATTATGACACATAAGTTAAAAAAAGATATCTTTAAAAGATTAAATGATACCAATATTATATATATTATATATAAGTTTTTGAAATCAAATTAACCTGCTCAATAAGTAAGCTAACAACCATACAATCAAAAGTTATTTTAAAATTTAAATTTTATAGAAAATTGCATGGAAGGATTAATCATTGAAATCAATTATGCAAAACAAATGATAAAAAGATTCCGGGAAATTCATAACGCTGATTTTATTTTCTCGTCATTGGGAATTTAATTATTAATTATTTAAATTTCGTTCTATGTTTTGGTAGCGATTTGAGTCGTTACATCGAGTGCTAGGGAGAGGGAGAGAGAAGTCCCTCAAGGAATTTGAGTCCCCTTTCCTAGATCCCAGTGGGGCTATGATTGCGTGGGAGAAGACTAGAGGAGAAGAGAGGATGGGTGCAACTATTTCCGCGAGATCGGCGGAACCAGCGCGCCAGGGAGATCGGCGGAAGCTACAAACCGACTGCTTGCGGGATACGTGTGTAGGCGCGCGTGAATGAGATGAGTTACGGGGATGAGAGAGAGAGAGAGGAGGAGGGAAGCAAAAGAAGAGAGAGATATGAAATGAGAGAATAACATTTTGATTCCTATTTCATCAAACATAGTCATCCAAATAGGTTCAAGCCCCTCACTTGGACCATAAGATAAGTGAGTAAAAGTAGCATATGCGCGGCATAATTAATTATAAATAATGCGACTAGAGAATTATCAATCTTTGGTGGATTGGCTGCGTCGCTGATACGTGCGCCCCCAGCATAGGTCCATACACACAATCATGCAGTCTCTTGAAAGAGGGGTGTGTTGTAATCTTAATTGAAAAGAGGGGTTTAAATAAAATGTATTCAATGGCAATTTTGTAGCCACTTTTTGACGGAAATGCTTTAAGTAATGGGAAATATTAGCTTTGATCTTGGAGTGTTTCTGATTAAACCATAGTATGCATGGAGAATTGGAGATATCATTAATATGATGACTGAGGCATGCTTGCTAATGAATTTTAGTTGTCTACTAATTTCTTCTTTTGCTTCATCATTGCCTTTTATTTGTGCTGAGTTGTTTACCATAATTTATTTTTTTATGCATTTTTGAAAGTCAAATTGTCTCGTGTACTATATAATTGAATAGATGATTATCTCCATTGTTTATTCTGATCCCATTATTTTATAATTATTCCTCCTGCTATCTACTGCAATTTCTGTATGCACAAAATTACTTTACTATATTGCCAGGATATAATAGTTAATACTGTTTGTATGCTTGAACTTTTAAATTCTTTTAATTAATGTAATGTAGAAAAAACTATGCTTCATTTGTTCAAATTTGTTTCCACTGCCAGCATAATATTTCCCAATTTTGTTCTACTTTCATTTTTCGCATTGTTCTTCAGAAAATATTTGTAGCACTACTAAGCACTTATAACATTCAGTTATTTTAACATAGAGATTTTGATAGTTGTGCTTTTAAAGGTCCTTAATTTTTCTTAGAATTATTGCCATGAATTGTGACCTGATGTAAATTAAGGGATATTACAGAATTGAATAACTTTGAAATTTCATTATGACAAGTTCAATCTTTATTTCTTTGGTACAATTTTGTAATGCAGGTAAGACTTCAGGCAGATGTGTGATCTATAGCTGGAAAGCTGTATTTTATAAATTTTTTTTAAGTCTTCTATTGGTTTCACAGAGCTTCCGCTTGAGCCTTCACTTTCAAGGACTTTGATTGAGGCAGATGAATTAGGATGTTTATCTCAAGCATTAACTGTTGCTGCCATGCTATCAGCTGAAATCGCACTTCGTCCTATTCAAAGGTGAGCTTGTGTTACTCCTCTATAGTCGGTCCTCAAATATTCCATTCCTTTTGAAATATATTCATCCAAAATGATATGGTTGCTTATTAGTGACCTCTTGTTATGCAAATTTAGAGTTGCACTTTCTAAGAATATATGTAATGTCGATGCTCTGATAGCAAGGGATGTGAGTGTAAATGCAACTGTATCTGTATGAGTTTATGATTCTGCAAGGCAGCTACAAATTAACTTAAGTAAACTAAATCCATTTAGAGCACGAATCATTCCAAAGATTGGGAGGAAACATCAACATGACGCATGACATAGATGTGCAAGAATAAAAATGAACTACAATAAAAAATAAATCAATAATGGAATTGACTTACTAGACTAAATAGAGACAACAATCACTTGGGATTGGAATGATCTCACTAGGCACTGAAGATTACTTGAAAATTTACATAACCAAATATGGCAAAGAAAATAATTGGCAAAAAGAAAAATACTACAGTTAGAGAACATTCCTGCCCAATTCCCTACTAGATTTGACAGTAAAAATGAAAGAAGAAATTTTTCTCAACTAGGGGTCTAACTGAGTGTAGTTGACTGGTGAGCACAAGATGGCACGATTTGACTAATGGCTCACTAAATGAGCTTGATTAGCCAATGTATCATGCTTGAGCCATCCATGACTCTCATTTAAGTCATTAGCTGACTTTTTAAAAATAGTAATATAAAACAAGTAGAGAGAAATGAGAAAATAATATTATTAGGTCAAAAGATAATTGCACATACATATATATATGATACAAATCATACCCTATATTCAACTCTCCCCCTCAAGTTGGGTGTATATGTCAATCATTCCCAACTTGAATGTATTATCAGTAAAGTTTTCATAGATTAATCCTTTGGTGAAGATGTCGGCAAGTTGATCTTGAGAGTTCACAAAGGGTGTACTTATATTTCCCTTGTCAAGGCGTTCTTTAATGAATTGGATACCCATTTCAACATGTTTTGGCGTAGGAACGCCGGGACGGGGAGAGGAGTGCCTTCCGTCCTGGAGTCGACCTCACGGGAAGGCTAAGCGGCGGCGTGCGGGACGCGGAATCCTTCCGGATCGTGCATTCTCGCACGGAGAGGGGGAGAGGCGGCTAGGGCAAACCAAGAAACTTCATATAATTTCCAAAAACTGAACACCCAATATTCTCTCCTCCCTCTTATACTATGAGGGGGAGAACACAGCTAATAGCACATCCGCTAATAGCACACCACACAAGAGTTCAAAAACATATAATTAAACATACAATTGCATAATAAAAAACAACACTGCTAATAATTAGGCGGTACGGGGCATCCAGAGTGGGTCGAACTTCTCCAGCCATGCGATCCCGGGCTCGCCGGGGGTCCCTTCAGTCACGGGAGCTCCGTCCTCGACGAATCCTTCATCATTCGCCTCCACTTGAGAGGCACTCGACCTCGAGGGCTCGGGGTAAAGCGGCACGTCCGGATAGAAATGAGACAAATCGCTCATGTTGAAGGTCTTGGAGATGTTGATGCTCGGCGGGAGGTCGACCACATAAGCGTTGTCGTTGATCTTGAGGGAGATGGGGAAGGGGCCGTACTTCTTCTGCATGAGCTTGTGATGGTGTCCCGCGGGAAGCCGCTCCTTGCGGAGGAAGACCATAACCAAGTCCCCTACCTCAAAAATCTTCTCGCATCGGTGTTTGTCGGCCATAGCTTTATATTTGGCATTGGACTCGAGCAACTTGAGCCGGGTGTCGGCTTGGATGTCGCGGGTCTCTTCGGCTAGCTGCGTTGCTGAGGGAGGTGCCGCCGGTAGGCGAGCCAGGTCGAGCGCATGCCGGGGAGCTTTAGTGTAAACGACGCAGAAAGGCGTGCGACCGATGGAGCTGTGCACTGCATTGTTATAATCAAATTCAGCTTGTGCGAGGGCGTGATCCACTGCTTTCGGCGGTCTTGGCAAATGCAACGAACGAGGTTCCCCAGAGTCTTGTTCACGACTTCGGTTTGGCCGTCCGTTTGAGGATGGGCGTAGCTACTAAACTGGAGGGAGGTATCAAACATCTTCCACAACATCGTCCAAAAGTGGCCAAGAAACTTGGGGTCGCGGTCGGACGTGATAGTGGTTGGAACGCCATGCAAACGAACCACTTCCCGGAAGAAAAGCCGTGCAATGTGAGAAGCATCAGACGTCTTGCGGTAAGGAAGAAAGTGTGCCATCTTGGAGAAACGATCCACCACGACAAACACTGAATCGACTCCACGTTGCGTGCGCGGGAGGCCCAAGACAAAATCCATGGAGAGATCCTCCCAAACGCCAGAGGGGACCGGGAGGGGTGTGTAAAGCCCAGTGTTGTGTGCATGACCCTTGTACTGTTGGCACACATAACACTTCCCAACGAAGTTCCCCGCGTCCCTGGCCAACTGTGGCCAGAAATAGCGCTCCTGGAGACTGGCGAGCGTCTTGTCTCGGCCCAGGTGGACACTCAGTCCGCCACCATGCAGATCGCAAATGAGCTTCTCCCGCAAGGAGGTGCGGGGAATACACAGGTGGTTGTCTTTAAGCAGGAACCCATCAAGTAATAGGAAACCACCATGTGAGCCGCCCAACGAACAAGCGCACCAAACCTCTTGGAAATCAGTGTCGTCGGCATATAAATCGGCGAGGGTATCAAAGCCGATGATCTCGTGATGCATGGTTGCTAACAAACAGCTCCGCCGGCTAAGTGCGTCGGCGACCACAGTTGAAGTCCCCGGTTTGTGATGAATAGTATATGGAAATCGTTGGAGATAAGTGGTCCAACGCAAGTGCATGCCGTCCATGCGCTTCTGACTGTTGATAAACTTGCGAGCTTGATGGTCTGTATACAAGATGAACTCCTTGTGTAGCAAGTAGTGCTCCCAATGCTTGAGGGCCCGGACGACGACATAGAATTCTTGATCATAAGCGGCTCATTTCCGCCTGGCATCACTTAGTTTCTCGCTGAAGAACGCAACCGACCGCTTGCCTTGGGAGAGGACCGCCCCAATACCAATGCCGCTGGTGTCACTTTGCACCTCAAAGAGTTTATCAAAGCTGGGCAGCGCCAAGACCGGGGACGAGCTAAGCTTCTGCTTGAGCAAGTTGCAGGACTGACCAGCTTCTTCCCCCCATAGGAACCGTCCCTTCTTCAAGCAGTCGGTCATCGGTGCCGAGAGGGTGCTGAAATTACGAATGAACCTCCTGTAGAACGTGGCTAACCCATGGAATGACCGTAACTCCGAGAGGGTTGTGGCGGCCGACCAATCTTGTATAGCTTGGATCTTCTCCTCATCGACCCGGATGCCGTCCGCGCCCACAATGAAACCCAAAAAGTTCAGCCGCGGAGTGAGAAAGGTGCACTTTTTGGGGTGAATAAACAGTTTGTTCTCCGCCAACACCTCCAACACAGCACGCAGATGTGACAGGTGATCCGCTCTGCTCTTGCTGAAGATCAGAATGTCGTCAAAATAGACGACAACAGACTTTCCTAGAAATGGTCGCAGCACCTGTGTCATAAGGCGCATAAAAGTGCTTGGAGCGTTAGATAATCCAAAAGGCATTACCTTCTACTCGAAGAGGCCGTCCGACGTTTTGAAAGCCGTCTTCCACTCGTCACTAGGCTTGATGCGGATTTGGTGGTACCCGCTGCGGAGATCTATTTTGGAAAAGAACTGGGAGCCGTCCAACATGTCCAACATGTCATCGAGGCGAGGTATGGCGAATGAGTACTTGATGGTGATCCGGTTGATCGCGCGGCTGTCGACGCACATCCGCCAGGAACCGTCCTTCTTGGGAACCAAGAGCGCTGGGACCCCACAGGGGCTGAGGCTCTCGGATATGAATCCCTTCTTCAACAACTCTTCAACCTTTGCTCGTAAGACGCCGTGCTTCTTGGGGCTCATGCGGTAGTGAGGCAAGTTCGGGAGGCTAGCGCCCGGAATGAGGTCGATCTGGTGCTGGATATCCCGAAGGGGAGGGGGATGGTTGGGTAAATCCTCAGTCGTGATGGCACGGAACTCGTGCAGCAAGGCTTGCACGTCCGGGGGTGCGGCTTTCCCCACTTGCTCGCTAGTGGCGTACAATCCGTAGGGGACGAGGGCCACCACCTCCTTGGCCTCCGCAACGTCCCGCTCGAACAGAGAAGTGTCTTCGTGCATCACCAACAGACTGTGCCCCTTATCTGGAGGGGGGCTGGTTGCGGGTTTGTTGCCGACCCGGGCCACAATGTGTATCTTTTTGCCAGCCCAAGTGAAAGAGTATACATTCTCGCGGCCCTTGTACGAAACATCCGTATCATACTGCCACGACCGCCCCAAGAGTAGGTGGCTTGCGTCCATCTCCACGACGTCGCACCAAACGTCGTCTCGGTAGTGCTTACCCATGGCGACGGGAACGTGCGAGCGGTGGGTGACCCGCACTGAGGGCCCGCGCTGGATCCATCCAATGGAGTAGGAGTGCGGGTGAGGCTCGGTCGGTAGCTGCAAGTAGGAGACCAACCAGCCGGCGACAAAATTCTCGCAGCTGCCGTTGTCAATGAGGACATCACAGATCTTTCCTTTGATGTTGCAGTAGCTCCGGAAAACATTGCTACGTTGGACGTGTTCATCAAGCCGCAGTGTAAGAAGTAGGCGATGAACCACGCAAGCAGCGAAATCGCCCTCCTCGTCATACCTTTCAATGACCTCATCGGCCTCCCCCAAGTCGTCTTCCCGCTCCTCGTCCGGTGCTACAGCGTGGACGGGTTGGCGAAGCAGGGGGCAACAAGAGTCGTAATGACCAGGTTGCTGACATTTGAAACATGTTCCCGCCGGTGCGCGGTCAGGTGCCCGACACTTTGGTGCGGAAGATGAGGCCGACACCTCCTTGCCGGTAGAGTCCCGGCTACTAGAACCCGAAGCATCCGTCCAAGGACGGCGAGAGGTCGCTCGGTGTAGCGACACTGCTGTCTTCTCCATTTTCTCAGCCTTGAGAGCCATGTTGAAAGCCTCATCCACCGTGCGCAAAACATGCAATCCAATCTTCTCACGTAGGGACGGACGTAGCCCATGTTGTAAACGAGTGACTTGTTGGCCATCCGTCTCGGTTAAGCCGTTGCGGTCCGCACGTCGGCTGATCCTAGCTAGGTACTCCGTGACTGTCCGAGTTCCCTGCGAGCAACTCTGGTAGAACTGAAACAAGTGCTGGTCGTAGTCGGGTGGGAGGAACCTATTCCGCAACAATTTCTTCATCTTTAGCCATGTGCGGACGGTGGTCTTGCCTTGGCGGTTGCGATTGAGTTGAAGTTGGTCCCACCAAACCGCCGTGCCTGATTTAAGGCGGTAAGCGACCATCTTCACTTGGCGGCGTTCATCGAGCTCGGCCATTTCAAAGAAACGCTCGACATCCGAAAGCCAATCGAGGAAGTCCTCGATGCCCCGGTTGCCGAAAAAAGGGGGGATGTCCGCCCGCAGACGGTACCCCTGTGGGTACTGCGGTGGCGGGTCACGCCAGGGAGGAGGGTTGGCGCTATCGGGAAACTCCTCGGAGCTGGAGTCGGAGCGTGGAGTGACACGACGTGAAGGGACTGGCGCCGCGCGACCACGACGATACTGTCGCCCGTAGAAAGGATCCGTCGGAGGAGCCAGTGGGGCGTTGGGATCGGCGGGAGGCGGCGGCTGCGGGTTGCCGAGTGCGGCGGTGAGGGCGGCGAGCTGGGCGGTTATTCCATTAATGGCCGCCCAGAGGGCTGTGTCATCTCGCGGGTCGGAGAGGGAGGAACAGCGCCGAGCGTGTCGCCCATCAACGCGATGACGACCCCGCACGCGAATCGGAGATGGAGAACTTTATATAATTTCCAAAAACTGAACGGCGCCGAGCGTAGAAGTAGGCGCACTGTTTGGATGCCTCTGATACCAACTGGCGTACGAACGTCGGGACACACACACACAATTCAAACATACACACACGGGGAGAGGTACCTTACAAAAAATCACAAAGGGCCTTAGAGAAGAAACCAAGATCGGCCTGGAGCCAAAATAAAGGACCTCACGGGAAGGCTGATCGGCGGCAAGGAAGGAGAGGGTGCGGGACGTGGAATCCTTCCGGATCGGCGACGGCGACCACAAAACGGAGCGTGCACTCTCTCGGTGGAAGAGAAGAGGGTACGGAGAGGGGGAGAGGCGGATAGGGCAAACCATGGAACTTCATATAATTTCCAAAAACTGAACACCCAATATTCTCTCCTCCCTCTTATACTATGAGGGGGAGAACACAGCTAATAGCACATCCGCTAATAGCACACCACACAAGAGTTCAAAAACATATAATTAAACATACAATTGCATAATAGAAAACAACACCGCTAATAATTAGGCGGTCCGGGGCATCCAGAGTGCGTCGAACTTCTCCAGCCATGCGATCCCGGGCTCGCCGGGGGTCCCTTCAGTCACGGGAGCTCCGTCCTCGATGCATCCTTCATCATGTTTGGTCTGATCATGTTGAAATGGATTGTAAGCAATATTGATTTCAATGTTATCAAGGCGTCGCCTAGGCGACGCCTAGGCGCCCGGGCACCCACAAGAGCGCTATGCGATGCACGCCTAGCAACACTTGTGTTAGGCGCCCGCCTAGAGGCGCTTAGGGGCCCAGGCGCCCAGGGCGACGCCTGGACGCCTTGGCGCAAAAACTTTCTCTCGAGTATGCTTGTTTTCTCTCGAGTATGCTTTATATCTAACGTGGAGCATGATAAACAGAGAATTTAGAACATTTACATCATTCCAAAATAAAAATAGATCAAGAAGGATTAGAAGTGATGAGTCATTTGATGAGACAACATTAGAGATTGAAGAAGAAGTGCATGATGATGATGATATTGAAGACGATTTTGGCATAACTGGTACAGTGGAGGAGGGACATTCAAATGAAGAAGATGATAACTTAATATTTCGAAACTTGATATTGAAGACGAATTTGGCCTAAGTGTCTAACTTGTTTTTTTCCCACATTCATGTTTTTCAAATGCATATATATTTTTACATTATTTAAGTATAATTTTGTAATGTCATAGTTGACTTATTTTTATGACCACTAACATTGTAGTGATTGTGGATGCTTTGTATGAAATTTAGAAATTTATTTAGGGTGTTCAATATTTACTGTCGAATGCTTATATTTTGTTGATAGTGTAAAGAACTATTGACTATTTGAAGAGTGATTTTAGCTCAGTTACCCCATGTGAGTGAGAATGAAAATAACCATTCCAATTATTTTGCATGTTGTGGTTTAAAAGGGAGTTACACTTTACTGAGCATGTTAAACGCTTTGGTCGCCTAGGAGACGCCGGCGACGCCTCGCCTTGGTACACCCTTTAACGCCTTGGTCGCCTTGTCGCCTTGAAAAGCTTGATTGATTACTACTTTGTTATCACAATAAAGAGGAATAGGATTTTCCTCAAGGTGTCCCGAGTCCTGAAGAATAGATTTCAACCACAATCCTTCACATACTCCTTGTGTCATATCTCTGTATACTTCCTCAGCACTAGATCATGCTACAACATTTTGTTTATTGCTCCTCCAAGATACAAGATTTCCACCCACATAGGAACAATATCTTATAGTGTGTTTTTGGTTATCTTGGCTACCCGCCCAATCAACATCAGTAAAAATCTCAATTTTCAAGGTTTGCCGAAAATAGAATTCTACGTCTTGGAGACTTCTTGAGGTATCTCAAGACCCAGTAAGAAGCCTTCTAATGACGGATCCTGGGTGTCTGCATGAATCTACTCAGAATTCCAACAACATACATGATGTCAGGATGTGCATAAGTTAAGTATATTAGTCATTTAGTCTACCAACCAATCTCTAGTAGCTCGATGAGTCAACTTTATCTCCTTTTGTGTTTTCATCAATTTTGTGATTTGCCTCAATGGAGGTATCCACAAGAGCACATCCATGCATATCGGTTTCCTCCAAATGGTCAAAGACATACTTTCTCTGTGATATGAAGATCCCACGGCTAAACATTGTCACTTCAATCCCCAGGTAATATTTAGCTTTACTAGATCTTTAACTTCAAATTCTCCGCACAATTACCCTTTCAGGTGCGAAATTTCCTCCAAATCATTTTCTATAATGATGATGTCATTCACATATATATAATAAGTACTAACATTTTAGTTACCCTCCTGTTAACAAAGAGGGTTTGATCAACTTGTTCTTGAATATAGCCTAGTTGTAACATGGTTTTATGAAACTGTCCAAACCATGCTCTGGGTAATTGCTTTAACCCATATACAGATTTATTTAATGACAAATTTTGCCACTAGACCCTTCTTTTAAAAAACCTGGAGGAAACGTCATATAGAATTCTTCCAACTCACCATGCAGGAAGACATTTTTAACATCTAGCTATTGTAAATCTCACCTATGATAATCAACAAATGAAAGGAACACCCAAATAGAATTTATTTTCTCAATAGGAGCAAAGGTTTTTTGATAGTTAATTCCTTGAGCTTTAGTGTACCCGTGTTCCACTAACCCAACTTTATTACACTCTACAATCCCTTATTGATTCTGCTTAATTGAAAAAATCCAACATGACCCAGGGGTTCTTTTTCCGGTATGAAGATGTTTGAGTTGCCATGTGAAATTTTTGGCCAAGGCATGCATTTCTTCCTCCATAGCCTGTTTCCATTCAGGTATCTTGATAGCCTCTTGCCAGGTCTTGGGAATCACAATAGAAGGAGATGAGATAAATGCTTTGTGAGCAGGGGAAATACGATGATATGTCTTGTAATTGACTATAGGATGTTTGATACCACCAGTGTTACCTTTTAGATGAGCAATTGGAAGATGGAGGTCATCATCAGAATCTGGAGCAGAAGCACACACCTGCGGTGATTGAACATTCGGGGACTATACATGCTCAACTTTACGGGACTTACAAGAGTATGTTTGCAACAAAGGAGGCGGTGATCATGAAGAAGGAACTGGAGTGGGAGGAACAAGAGTAGACAAATTGGGAGGAGAAAAAGAAGCAACTATCAGAACTGAAGAGTTAGAGATCCTGTCATTAACACTACTCATCTCCCTCCGATGAGGACCAAAGTAAGAGTTCCGCTCACGAAAGGTAATATCAACGGTACAACAGAAATGACGAGTAGGAGGGTGATAGCAGCGTTATCCTTTGGTGGTGGAAGAGTAACCCCACAACACACATTTAAGAGAACGGGCATCTAGTTTATCCCGATGAGGAGTATGGATACAAACAAAACAGATGGATACAAAGCTTCGAGGAGAGATGCAAAAAGTATGAATAGTCTGTCTAGAGGAAAAATGAAAAATAGGAGTAGCATAGTGCAGAGAGCGGGTGGGAAGGCTATTAATGAGATGAGTCATAGTAAAAACATCATCACCCAGTAGGACTTGGGAAGGTGCATAGTAGTTAACAAACAACGAGCAACCTGCAACAAGTGTTTATTTTTCCATTCCTCAATGCCAATTTGAGTGGAGGTGTGAACACATGTGGTTTGGTGAAAAATGTCGTGATTGGTAAGATAGGTACCAAAAGTCTGATGCAATCGTACTCGCTACCATTATCATTTCATAACACCCGAATAACGCCACCAAACTATCATAATCATTTTATTAAAGGTACAAAAATACCTAAACACCTCTTACTTTTTAACAAATAAATTCATATAGTGCTGGAAAAACAATCAATAAAAGTAACAAATCATTTATAGTTAGATAAAAATAATAGAAGGGAAGACCTCAAACATATGAGTGAATCACATTAAATGGAGAAGAACTGGGATGAGAGACATGACTTGGACTATGACGAACATATTTCAATGGTTCACCAGAATCACAAGAAAATGACTTAAAGAACAACTAAAAACAGGAAGAAGTTTAGTATGATATAAAAAGGAGGTGTGCCCGAGGTGTGGATGCCATCGTCAGGTTTCATGGATAGTTGGATTACGAGTGGTGGAGAGCACACGAGAGGGAAAAGACTGGTCCATCAAGTACTATCCGCCAGCATTTCTACCACTACCAATGTTCCTCTTCATAGACTGATCCTGAGAAACGCAAACATTAGGAAAAAAGTCACCAAACAATTTAACAAAATAGTTAAATGACTAATGAATAAAAGGTTGCGGGGGAACGAAGGTACATGAAACACATAAGAAAGGGAAAGGACGTGAGAACAAGGAATTGTTCCTCTGTTAGTAATAGATGAAAAAGAGCCATTATCCGCAATAACTGTCACATCCCAAGAGGGGAGTGCAGGAGGTAAAATCTAATGCAAATCCGGTCATATGATTGGTTGCGCCCGAGTCAATGATTCACTCGAATCGAGATGAAGATACAACATGGGCACTCAAGATAACTGAAGTGCCAAAAGCAGCAGCAGGATCAATGGTTGCAGAATCGGGCTACGGACGCAACACGCGGCAAAATGCCTCCACCTCTTCAGTCGAAAAACCCCCAAAAGGAAAAAAACATCCTCAAAAGACTTCACTAGTATGAGCGAGCACCAGATTGTTGATCACCATCACGGTAACTATTTATACCACGACCACAATTCCCACGACGAATGAGGCATGACCAGGATTTAAGCGACAACACGTCTCCTTAGTATGGCCCTTCCGTCTATAGTGGCCACACATAGGTGGGGTGTGAGTAGGAGGACCACAGCCAAGCCCAACAAGAGCAGAGTGATCGGTCTGAGTGATAGAACAAGAGTGTGTCGATGATTCTCATCACTGCGGATCATGCTGAATGCGTCCCTAAGAGAGGGAAGAGGCTCCCGATGAAGAACATTTAGGCGAACAATGTCAAACTCCATTTTAAGGCGCATAAGGAAGACATGTACCTGCAAATGGTCTTTGCATTTCTTAAGGTTGACGACATCGATAGTGCATGCAGGAAGGAAGGTGTTGAACTAATCCAATTCTTGATAAAGGCCGTCAAATTTTGAGTCATAGAGTGATACAGACATGGATCCTTGTTTCAACTCCAAAGCACGACATGTGAGCTCATAGACTTCCGTGGAGCTATCAACCTGGGAGTAAGTCTCTAGGGCGCTAGTCTAAATTTCCTGGGCGGATTACATCATTATATAACTACGGTACACAAAAGAGGGCATTGAGTGAAGTAATCAGGAGACAACCAAAGAATTATCAGTTGAAATCAATTCCGTTTATGTGGTTTTGTATTTTACCATCACGAGGGTTTTTCTGTCTTTGTACATCTTTCCCGTACTCATATATATTGAGTATTGGGCTGGTATTAATGTTAATGCACTTTTATTTCTCTCAACTTGGTATCAGAGGTTCGAGAGAAAAAAAAACACAATTTACTGTTGCTTCCCTCATCTCGCTCCCTCGCATCGATCGCTGGTTCCGCCCGCATCCCGCCTTTGCGGTTTTGACGCTCCCTCCATGGTGCACCGCGACCTTCTCGCTGGCGGCGGCGCACGCTGAAGGAGATTGCCGCCTCTCCTCCTGACGCTTGTTTTTACCGTCGTTGCCTCCGGGCTTCCTTACTGCGCATCTGTCGTCGACGATAAAGAAGGCTGCTCTGCCGGTTCTGTTGTCCCCGTTTGCGTCCATTGACTCCGCCGTCCGCCAGCTTTGCTCATCGCAAGTTCAGCTCTGCTGGATCTAGTGCTTCTCGCCGTTTTTTTCTCCACCGACTCTGCTCTGCTTTCAGATCCATCGTTCTATGCTCTACCTGCTTCCAGGTCCCAACTGCTTTAATATCTGTCGTTCTTTGCTCTGCTTCCAGGTCTCGGCTGCTTCTGGTCCCGATCAGTTTTTTTTGTTGTTGTTAGATTCTGTTCTGGTGCTGTCATGATGATTGCTTACATTGTTTGATTCCCCTGGCGGTCTCTCATGGATGATTTTTTTGCTGCGGTTGATTCTACTTCGCCGAGTGTTGTGGCACCCCAGATGGGTGACCCTCAATGGTCTTCTGGCCATGCTGGCTTTCTGGATCACCACTGTGCCCTTAGATGGACAAATTATCTTGAATGGTCTCGTGCGACACAGCATGTCATTCGCAGTCATCTGTTCGGATATATTGATGGGACCATTGTGACACCTCCTCTGGGTGATCCTACTTGGCGGTGTTGAGACTCAGAAAATTCTCTGGTTGTCTCCTGACTTCTTCATTCCATGTGTCCACAGGTGTACCGTAGTTATATGTTGATGGACTCTGTCTGTGAGATCTGGACTCGGGAACATGAGACTTACTCTCGGGTCAGCACTTCCACAAATTTATGAGCTCACGCGTCGTATGCTGGAGTTACGTCAGGGATCCATGACGGCGTCTACCTACTTCTCTGAGTTCAAGAATCGCACTTAGGAATTGGATTATTTTGAGCAGTTTACTCCCGCTTGTACTGCCGATGCAGTTCTGTAGCAGAAAAGGGACGAACGATTTCGTCTACATGTGTTTTTGATGGGTTTGAACATGAAATTAAATATGGTTCAGAATAATATTCTACATCGGTCTCCCCTTCCTTCTCTTTGAGAGGCCTTTACCATGGTTCTTGGCGATGAAGACTGTCAGAGGTCCCTCAGCACGTCTGCTCCTCCATCCTCTGCTCCTCCAGACTGCTCTGCTTTTTCTAGTGTTGGTCGCGGTGGCTCCACCCATACCACCACCGTTCCTACTTGTGATTACTGTGGTCGCAGAGGACATACTCGGGAAGTGTGCTTCAAGTTTCATCCTCACCTTGCTCCACCTGGATCCGGTCGTGGTCGTGCACGTTGTCGTGGACCTAGACGAGGTGGAGCTAGACAGAGTGGTTCTCCTCCTTATGATGTTGCTTACTCCACCGAGGTTCATGACGACCATCATGCTCAGCCACCCGGACACTTTGCCGTGTCTGAATTGGATGTTCTCCGTCGTCTCTTGAACTCCCACTAAGACATCACCTTGGGTACTTCTACTTCCTTTGCTACTGCTGCTATGTTAAGTGCCAATGCTGTTGCGATACCTCCGTCTGAGTGGATCATTGACTCGGGAGCTATCGATCACATGACCAGCTCCTGCTCAGTTTTTTCTACCTATGCTCCCTTGTCTAGTAAGGACAAGGTTATCTCTGCAAACAGAATCTTGTCCCCTATTACGGGCAAGGATGACATTTCTTGTTCCTCCTCTCTTTCTCTTTCTTCTGTCTTGCATATTCCTTCTTTTTCTCGCAGTCTTATTTCCATTAGTAATCTCACTCGTTCTCTTAACTGTTCTATAACCTTCTTTCTTGATTCTTGTTTTTTTCAGGAACTGGGTACGAAGCGGATCATTGACAGTGGTACGAATTACGGTAACCTATACTATCTGGATGCTACTTCATCGTCCCCTGCCCTCTCCTCTTCTACTGTTATTGCTGCTGAGGCTCGATGCTGGCATTTGCGTCTTGGTCATACTTGTTCAATGTACCTTCAGAAACTATTTCCTACTTTATTGTCGTTTATTAAAACTTGAAAATGTGATGTTTGTGAAATGTCAAAACATGTTCGACATTCATTGTCACATTTATCTTATCCTAGTACTACTCTTTTTGCTATTATACATTCTGATGTTTGGGGGCATTTCCCTGTTGTATCTTTAACTGGTAATCGTTGATTTGTCGTTTTTATCGATTGTTTTTCTCGTACTACTTGAGTTTACCTCTTAAAGAAAAAGTGAAGTGTTTCCAGTTTTTCAAATCTTTCATAAAATGGTTCAAACTCAGTTCAATGGTACCATCAGTGTTCTTCGTACTGATAATGAGGGAGAATACGATGATCGTGGAGCGTTTGACTCATACCTCACTAGTCATAGAGTTATTCATCAAACTACTTGCGTTTACACCTCCAACCAAAATGGTGTTACTGAACGAAAAAATCGACATCTCCTTGATATTGCCCGGTGCCTCCTCACCACTATGCACCTCCCGAAATCATATTGGAGTGATGTCATTCTAACTGCTACCCATCGTAGCAATCGTCTTCCTTCACGGGTTCTAGACTATATTACCCCTCTAGCTCGTCTTTCCTCTACTTCTGTTGTTCATACCTCTCATCTTCCACCCCGATTTTTTTGGGTGTGTTTGTTTTGTTCACGTCCATCCGCCTTATCGTGACAAGCTTGACCCTAGGGCTCTCCGTTGTCTCTTTCTTGGTTATTCTGCCACTACTAAATGGTATCGGTGTTATCACCCCTCCATCCAGACGCATTTTTTGTACCGTGGGCGTGACCTTCCGCGAGGAGAAATCTTACTACTTGAATTCGACTCACTCCACTCGTCAGGGGGAGAATGTTGTCATAGATTCTATGCCACTCCCTTTGATTCCTCCTACACCTAGCATGTCTTCCACCACAGCTACTCTTCTTACACCTCTTCCTACACCTCCTTCGTATCCACCTTCACCACCTTCGTAACATATGCCTATGTCGTTCTCTCCCTTATATCATCATCCGTCTCTCATCTTCCACCACAACTACTCTTTTTACACCTCTTCCTACACCTCCTTCGTCTCCACCTTCACCACCTTCGTAACATATGCCTATGTCGTTCTCTCCAATATATCTTCATCCGTCTCTCATCTCCCCTTTCTCTCATATATATCATCGTCGACAAACATGTAAACAGCCCTCCGTTGTTCCATCGTTGCCTGTGCCGTCTTCGGACTCAGATTCTGATGCTGATCTGCATGTTCCCCTTGTTGTGCTAAGAGTTAA
Organism: Platanthera guangdongensis; assembly: GCA_039583875.1. Lineage (NCBI taxonomy): Eukaryota > Viridiplantae > Streptophyta > Magnoliopsida > Asparagales > Orchidaceae > Platanthera > Platanthera guangdongensis. Next base: position 59,829,666 of record CM077167.1, on the reverse strand, counting down.
GGCTGTGTGTACAAATCACCCTATCTCTAATCATGTTGCTTATGATCACCTCTCTCAGTTTCATCGGGTGTTTATATCTTCTTTGTCCGTGGTCACTATCCCTAAGACGTGGCAGGAGGCAATTTGCATTTCGGCATGAGCTCAAGCAATGAAGGAGGAAATGTCTGCCTTGGATAAGAATCACAGATGAGATGTCTCTCCCCTTCCTCCTGACAAGAAAGCCATTGGCTCGAGGTGGGTTTTCTTCATTAAGCAAAATCAGGACGGTAAAGTTGAACGATATAAAGCCCGTCTGGTGGCTTGTGGATACGCCCAGACTCAGAGACTCGACTACCGGGATACCTTTGCCCCGGTAGCAAAGATTGACTCTGTTCGTGTTATTCTATCTTGTGCTGCTTGTTTGGGCTGGGATCTACATCAAACTGGATGTCAAAAATACGTTTCTGCACGGTGACCTCGATGAAGAGGTGTGCATGACATTTCCCCTAGGTTTTGTGACGAGGGGACAAGAAGGACTGGTCTGTCGCTTAAGGAAGTCTTTGTATGGGCTGAAGCTGTCCTTTCTGTCAGCTGAGTTTGAAGTAAAAGACTTGGGAAGGCTTCGCTACTTCCTAGGAATTGAAATGACGCGTTCTGATCAGGGTATCTTCATCTCGCAGCGTAAGTATGTGTTAGATCTATTAGCATAGACTAGGATGTTTGGTTGCGTTCCTGCTAACACCACTATAGAGGAGAACCATAGGATCAATGAAGATAGCGATGGCGATCGCACGGATGCTTCAAGCTATCAGAGATTGGTGGGGAAGCTTTTATACCTCTCACACACTCGTCCTGACATCACATATGCAGTTGGAATCTTGAGTAGGTATATGCATGCCCCAGGATCAGACATCAGGATGCTGCATACCATTTTCTACAGTACTTAAAGAAGGCTCTGGGTCGGGGGATGATGTTTTCAAAGAACAATCTTTTAAAGATTGTCGTTTTTACTGATGCGGATTGGGTCGGAAGCCGTGATGATGGAAAATCTACAACGGGGTATTGCGCCTTTGTTGGTGGAAATTTGGTCACATGACGTAGCAAGAATCAAAATGTGGTGTTCAGATCTAGTGCTAAAGCCGAGTATCGGTCAATATCTCAAGGCCTCTGTGAAGGTCTATGGTTGCGCACCTTATTGCAAGACCTAGACCTTCAGGAGGATGCTCTCATCTCTCTGTTTTGTGACAATAAAGCTGCTATCAACATAGCTTACAATCTGGTTCAACATGACAGAACTAAACATGTGGAGGTTGATCGTCATTTCATCAAAGACATCTAGAAAAAGGAAACTTAATTACTCCTTTCGTTCACTTCAGACATCAGTTGGCCGATGTCTTCACCAAAAGCTTAGGGTATGATGTTTTTATTAATGATATCCATAGACTCGGAATGACAAATATCTATCATTCGACTTGAGCGGGAGAGTTGAAATCAAGTTCGTTTATGTGGTTTTGTATTTTAGTCTTTGTACATCTTTCCCATACTCATATATATTGAGTATTGGGTTGGTATTAATGTTAATGCACTTTTATTTCTCTCAACTTTATCCGCATCCCATTTCTTCCATGAGGGATTGGAATGTGGTTGCTTAACAACGGTTCCATCAATATGCCCATATAACTGGTGACTATGGATTGCATGTTGAGCGGCCCTAAACCATTCAAGGTAATTCATATCATACAAAGCCATTGTAGTGATCTTCAACGATCCAGATTTCCAGTTTCTCTGAAGTGGGTCACTTGCAGGAACAAACTGAGTGGATGAGATGTCAAAAGAATCATCCATGGGCAAGGAAGAGGCACTCAGTAGAAGGAATCAATCAAATAAGGTCGAATGAAGAAGCATCACACCCTATGGTCCTCCCTTAGATAGGTCCACCAGAGAGGACAGTTTAGGATGCGACCATGATGTTTCTGGCTGTTGTCAGGGAGGTCAAAATAGCCGGAGACACACATGTTCCTGCTGGACGAGTGGAAAAGACGAATGCTACTGCGGAAAAGAGGGGCGCTGCTACGGTGGAGAAGAGGTGTCGCTGCTGCAATGGAGAAGAGGTGTCGTTGCTGGAGAAGCTGCTGCAGAAAGACTCGTCTTGACGCGAGAGAGGCTGTGGTCAATCGTGATCAGGCGCAACGAGGCTGGAAGAGAAACAACTTGAGTACTTGACTCGACCTGGAAGATTCGACGCGGGAAGGAAACGAACGGAAGCGACGATGGGCGGAGATCGAGATCGATTGCAAGAGAGAGCATAGTTTCACTCAGATACCAAGTAGACACAAACGGAAAAATAATATTATTAGGTCAAAAGATAATTAAATATTCATATATTGAGGGTTTATGGTTTATATATATACATATATATATATATATATATCTTATTAAACATATATTGTCATGCCCCCCCCCCCACATAAAAAATCTTGGTGCCGGAAAGAGATAATGCAGAACAAAGTGAGGGAAAAGATGACTAGCTATAAAATTTTCAACGCTTGTATAAATTATTAAAACTTAGCAATATATAAAGTCGCCAAGAAAGAAGTTAAAAAGGCAGTAAGTAAAATAAGAAGTCAAATTTATGAATAATTTTACAAGAGACTATATATCAAAAATGGAGAGCGTGATATATATATAAAATTGCTTGGGCTAGTGAGATGAAAACGAGATTTAAGTCAAGTTAAACGCATAAAAAAGAAACAGATACAATTTTGCTGAATGATGTGAATATTAAAAAGAGATGAAAAAAATATTTTTATCAACTTTACAATAATGAAAAGGACACTGAGTTGAGTTTGGAAGAGTTAAATTCCAGGAGCATAGGAACATAACTGAAAGGGGAAACTAGATCTGATATACTCTAGAGGGGGGGTGAATAGAGTATATGGTGCTTTTTAAAAACACAAAGAAAACTTTTTGCAAAGCTTTACAACAATTGTTGTAATGAGTGTAAGCAGGGAAGCAGAAATAAAACTAAGCTATGCAGATATTAAGCACAAGAACATCTAGGCCAGAAACAAAAAGAAAACATGCAGAACCAGATGACACAAGGAAATATAGTGGTTCCCCAACTTGGGTACATCCACTCTTCTACCACCCTAGGTAGGAATCCACTGCAGGATGAGTTGATCAGGTGTCCTGGGCACCAATGAGCTTTTGATAAGGTGCTCAAAAACCAAATCAGATTTTTTGATCAGGTGTCTTGCCACCAATGAGCTTTTGACAAGGTGCTCAAAAACCAGATTCAAACTTTTGAAGGGAGTTTGAAAAACCCTTTACAGGATGGGGGTGAGAGAGTGATGGCAGTCTTCTCTTTCTCAAGCAACTGAGAAGATTATGTGGATTCAGTGATGTTGTCAAAGCTCCCCCTGAGTCCTTGAAATCTTCAGGAAGATGAGCTTTGTTGAGGGTGATGGGCCTTCAAAGATAGATCTCCAGCAGAAGATGATTTCAGCAAGCTGAAATGTTGAGTGTCTGGAGTCTTGAAATGATATTGGCCTTGAACACTTGAGAGCTGAAGAGATCTGAAGAATGTTTGAAAACTTGATCTCTTTTTGATGAGTGTTCTTCTGAATTCCTGTTGACAGAATATTTTTCAGAGTCTTGCATATTTTTTCTTGTCTGTGTATCCTATCTGATTCAAAAACATTCTCTCTTTTATTCTCTAAGTCTGAATAGGAAATTGCTCTGTCAAAGGTAGCCGTTGGTCTGAATTAATTACAGCCTTAATTGCATAAAATGTTCTGAAGGAAAGTCCACTGAATTATTCCTTGAAAAGTCCCTTGAAACTTGCTCCAGAAGTAAATGAAAATGGCTGGCAGATCTTCTGAATTAAATGCAGAATAACTTCTATCTGATTTGAATTTGAATTCAGAAAGATAACTGAAATCGTCGAACTGAGCTCTGCTATCGTCGAGCTGAGCTCAGCGAATTGGAAAATGCAAGCAGCAAAGAAGTCGTCGATCTGAGCTCCACGATCGTCGAACTGAGCTCAGAGATAAGGATCCAGTGCAGAGTCAAAATCGTCGACCTGAGCTCAGCGATCGTCGAACAGAGCTCGACGATGTTGAGAAGTTGAGCTCAGCGATCGTCGACCAGAGCTCGACGATATTATGAGGATTGAGCTCAGCGATCGTCGAATGGAGCTCGACGATCTGTCAATAGTTGAGCTAGACGATCGTCGACCGGAGTTCGACGAAACGTCGTGCTGAGCTCGACGATTTGGACTTAGTTTCCAGAAAAACTTGGGTCTTCAGGGCAGCTTCCAAACCTAGACTCCTGATCCCTTAGACTCAATTCTAATTGACCTATTATCTATACAGAAGGTCAAAGCATAAATTCCTAGAGACATAGTGATCCTGACCCAAATTAGTAATAGGGTGTTCCAACAATAACTTTATATCGTACAATTCAAGCATTGGAGGTAAACAATGCTCTAGAGAAGATGAAAAATGGAAGTGCAGTTAGGCCAGGAGATATACCGATTAAAATATGGAAACCCTGATAGGAGGGAATTTGTAACTTACATTTTTCTTCAGTAAAATACTGAAGACAAACAGGATGTCAGAACAATAAAGAGAAAATATCTTTACACATTTATATAAGAACAAAAGAGATGTATAATTGTGTCAATTGCAGAATAATTAAATTAATGAGTCATATCATAAAACTTTGAGAACGAGTCAATAAATGTTCTCCTAACCAAGTCATCCAACCTTCCAATCCCATCTCCCGAGTCTCTCCACACATTCTCTTGGTTTTCGAAGTATCAAAAATATATTAAGTGTTAAGATACAAGCTAACCAAGACTCACCGGTGATGACGATATCCCAAAGTGTGGCTGATGGGCTTTGTAGAAAGAGAGGAATATGAGAGAGAAAATCACCCTCAATTATATTATTACCCAAAGAATAGGAGTACATACACCTATATAGAGGTAGATAGAAGGAGAGAAATCTACATTTACAATGTGGGACTAAAGAAGCTATACATGAGCCAATACACATGGGCCTCCCAAATGAGCTAATTATATTTTTTCTTTAACACTCCCCCGCAAGCTGGAGCGTACAAGTCATAAGCGCCAAGTTTGGATAAATACTGATAGTACAGAGTCTGAGAGAGAACCTTAGTGAAGATATCAGCAATTTGACTGGAGGTCGAGACATGTTCCAATACTATCTTCTTTGATTGAACCTTCTCCCGAATGAAGTGACAGTCAACTTCAATATGCTTCGTGCGCTCATGAAACACCAGATTCTTGGCAATATGTATGGTCGCTTGACTGTCACAGAGCAGGGTAGCAGGAGAGGAGAGTGTGAGACCCATATCGCTGAGCAGACCCTCTAGCTAGGTGACCTCAGATATGACCGCTGTCATAGCACGATATTCAGCCTCAGCAGATGAGCGAGCTATAACAGTCTGTTTTTGCTGAGCCAGGTAATAAGGTGTCCACCGAGGTAGGTGCAAAAATCGGTTGTGGAATGTCTATCATCAAGTGACCCTGCGTAGTCTGCATCAGAGTAGACAACAAGAGATAAAGAAGTCGATGGCTTATAAAGAAGTCCTTGTCCATGAGCCTTCTTTAAATATATGTGGATCCGCTCGACTGCTCGAAGATGAGAAGTTCGAGGGGTATGCATGAATCGGCTTACAACACCAACAACGAATGAGATATCAGGTCGCGTAACTGTGAGGTAGATCCGTAGATAGGTTTCCCCACCAAGCGTCGATAGTGCTCTGGATTGGTCAGAACAGGGTCATTCCCAGAGTCATGATTTGACAGCTGATGATTCATATCCATCGGAGTATCTGTAGGCATGCATCCCAAGTAGCCCGCACTTTGTAGAAGATCTATGCAGTACTTCCGATGAGATAAGAATAGTCCATCAGGTCTCCTTGCAACCTCAAGTCCAAGGAAGTATCACAGATTGCCCAGATCTTTTGTTTGAAAGAGGAGTTCAAATGTTGTTTGATTTTCTGGATTCCGATGGTGTTGTTTCCCGTAATCAGAATGTCATCAACATAGACAAGAAGAACTATCTCCGTTGCTTGATGACGAGTAAAGAGAGAGAAATCAGCAGAACTCTGAGTGAATCCCATCTCGCGAACCACCTTACTGAACTTATCAAATCAAGCGCGAGCGGATTGTTTGAGACCATATATAGACTTCCGGAGAAGACATACATGAGACTCCCCCGTGGTCTCAAACCTAGGTGGCTGGTGCATATACACAGTCTCTTGAAGATCGTCAGTGAGAAAAGCTTTTTTGATATCCAATTGATGAAGGGGCCATTGACGGTGCACAACAAGAGAGATCAGAACCCGTACAGTACTTTATTTTGCCACAGGAGAGAACTTTTCGTCGTAATCGAGATCATGTTGCTGAGTGAAGCCCCGGGCCGCCAGACGGGATTTGAGACGATCAACTGTTCCATCAGGACCACGAATGCATCTGGAGGAACCAAGTGTGGGTGAAGGTGCCAATAATTCTCTTTCTTATGTCCTTCTCACGGTGAGGACACTTCATTTTACTCTTATCTTCTTGTCTCATATTTCTTGAATGACACTTCTTCTGCTCAACAACGAGGGTAGATTTATCTTGACTAATATGGACATTCGTGCGAATTGAGTTTATACAGCTTGCCTCCCCTCGAATCCTCCAGATCAGGCACTGAATCTCTTCCTAACATCTAAACTCGCTGGAATTCAAGTTTAAAAGGAAGACCGAAAAACATTTCAAACACTCTCTGTTGCATAAGTTCAGTCTTATAGTCTTCAATAGTCTGGATAGTCGAGTTTTGATCAATTTCTGCCCAATTATGAGTTAGTTTGCTATATTATTCCTCAAAATTACGCATTCATGTCATGTTTATCTGTTATGTCTGCAGTTGATATATCTTTGTCAAGTTCTATTTTTGAATAATTCTATTTAATTGGCTATCACATTAACTTAGCAGTTTGACAGAAAAGAAATTGACTTACAATCTTGTGTTCCATAGAGTTGAGAAATCAATTAATGACGGTAAGATTCTCACCTTCTCATTCCTAATATAGTGGATCAAACTTGTTTGGGGCCGGCTTTGATCTGGTAATAAACCCAAGTCTTTGACGGCTCACAATGAATATCCACATAGATTGAGCCCACAGGAGATAGTTTCTTACATTCAGCTTGATGTGAGTCACACCCTGATTGAAGTTCATGTTAGAACTTGCTTCACTATAGTGCTTAAAATGATCAACAACCCCTTCAGGGGCATGAGCACTCTTTGATTTGTCCTCCATAAGGGAACACTCTTTGATTTGTAGGAAGAAGGGCCCTTCAGGAAGCACAACCCACAAGATACAGGAAAAGGCTGTTGGATCAGGTGGCCAACCTTAGAGGGGAGGAGATGAATAAGGTTTTCAATTAAATTCATAATTAAAATGAATTTCCGCATGGCAACCTGTTCTGGACGCTACCACGGGGCGGTAAGGCTACTACCGCGCGACGGTAGGTCACAAACACAATTTTCCTTTTAGGATTTTGTTTTCAGATTCAGGCATCACCCACGAATTCAGGATGAAATAATAAAAACTTTGATTTTATTCAAAACTTGTGAGTGGTTTACAATAATAATACTAGATCTCCATGACGCCGGAGATCGGAGGCGATGAAAACAACTATCTTTTGGTTTTTATACCGACCCTCACCCAGGACCGGTTGGCTCTCTCTCCCTTTCCTCCCCGGAAAGGTCTTCGAGTCGAATCCTCACCTTCCTTCCTAGAAGGGTCTTAGAGCACCACTAGATCTCCCCGATCTAGCCGTCCTCTCAGGACGATTTCCCACGGAACCCTTTCCGGATTCCAACGACCTCCCCGATCGTTTTTTCTCACACAAAAAAAGATTAGAAAAGAGAAGAATGTAAATAGAGAAAAAGAAGTTAGAAACTATTGCTCCCTCAAAGAAGGATTCCTCCATAGAGCGGCGCGCGATCGATGCTTTTGAATGTCGTTCTCCTTGCACACGATCAACTGCTGATGGTCGTTGGAGACTTTGCTTTTCGGAGTTCTTCAACCACAAACGGGAGGGATATAATTCACTTTTCCTCGTGTGGAGACGGTGCTTCGCAACAGCAGAGATGACAGCGGAACCCTAGACGTGTAATTCTCCTTGTTATCTACTCAAGAAAAAGAAGTGCGCGCTTTTATAGTCATTTTATATAAGCTACCATCAACGCTAATGTTATCGCGTCGCGGTATGTCTTTTCACGCGGTGTCGCCAGTTGTCCATCAAATTACGAAAAAATCATAAAATATTCTCATGCCACTTTTGAATAGCACGGCGCGGTTGCAAGCATGGCGCGGTAGATCTTGTCAGCGGTTTCTTCTTGACGTTATTGTCTCGACAGTCGTCGACATGGCTAGCGCCAGCGATAAAGCTAGCGCCCGGCGGTAAATCACAGAGAGGAACCATCCTCCCTCAACTTTAATCCTGCATAGGTATTGCAGGCGGTAGTCCTAGCGCCCGACGGTAAGTCACAGACATTGGAAATATGGTTCTTCATACCTGTAAACCTGTACAGTATACCTAACACAAGTACGATCAAATACAACTTGAGATTTGATATTGTCAAACTAAAGATATGTGGATCATGGGTTCCAACAAAGGCACCACAAGCCTCCGGGCAGCAGACAAAAAACTCCAATTAGCTTAGACGAACCATACGACAAAGATCCCACGCGGGAGAACAACAAAACCGATGCCAAGTAGGGCAAGACACCGATCAGGGCTGCAGGGAGCGGCAACAAAGATGACAATCCTGATGTCGATGCCAAGCAGGACAGGAGATGGGGAAGAATCATGCAAAAGCGGCAGTACTGGAAGCTAAAATTAAAATTCTAAGGAGTGATAATGAAGGTGAGTACACAGGTAGTGACCTTTATAGGTTCTTGGGAGATCATGACATTATTTTCCAAACTTCCTGCCCTGGGACTCCTCAGCAAAATGGGGTGGCCGAAAGGAAGAATCGTCATATCATTGAGGCTACTCGGTGTCTGGTGTAAGAGATGCACGTTCCTAAGGGACTGTGGGATGAAGGCGTCCTCATGTACGTCTACTTAATCGGATGGCCACTGACACTTTGGAGGGAAAGTATCCTCTAAAGCTTCTTTCCTCAAATATGTCATTATTCATTCTCCTCCCTAAGATATTTGGATGTGTTGCATTTGTTCACATTGTGTGGCCTCATAAAGATAAATTAGGCGCTCAAGCAATAAAGTGTATTTTTGTTGGATATGTAGCCAACCAAAAAGGGTATAAGTGTTACTCTTCAACTCTCTGGAGAGGGTTTATATCAAAAGATGTTACCTTTTTTGAGCACACCCTTTATTACCCTGATGAAAGAAAAAAGGCTACATATCAGGAGAAATTTAAAGATAAGAGTGATACAATACGACCCCTACTTGTCCTGGTTGATGTGCTTACTCCGAGTAGTGCAGATATTCCAGTTAGAGAGGAACCTCCCACCAATGACTTACGTGTGTACAAAAGAAGGAAATATCTTCAAGTCTACTAGAGAAGGGTAAACAAGAATATTGGGCAAGAAGGGCATACTCATGCTCCACCACCCACCACCACTCCACCAGATCCAAGCACCAACATCCCTTTGGAGACCACATCTGCTCTCCAAATTCTTAGTGGTCGTACTAGATATCCTATTGTTAAGTATGTTGGGTATCACTCTATCTCTCATTTTTTGAAAGCACTTCTTGCATTCGTTTCTTCTATTTCTATTCCTAACAATTTTTCAGAAAGTAGCTTGAATTCCCACTTGATGAAGGCTATGGAGGAGGAAATGTATGCTCTCCAACGTCAGAAGACTTGGGAAATTGTCCATATCCCACATGTGCATCACCCAGTTGGATGCAAATAGATATATACTACTAAATTTCTTCAAGATGAAACTCTTGATAGATATAAAACTAGATTGGTTGCTAAAGGCTTCACTCAGGTCGATGGAGTTGACTTCCATGTGCCACTTGCTCCTGTTGCTAAACTGAATTCTGTTAGAATCTTGTTATCTATTGCAGCTCATAATTCCTTGATTTTGCATTAGCATGATGTAAAAAAAAATTTTCCTTCACGGTGTGTTGGAGGAAAAAATCTATGACTCACCCACCAGGCTTGGATATTCCTAAAGGACATTGGGGTTGCCTTAAGAAATTCTTGTATGGTCTCAAATTGTCACCTCGTGCCTTGTTTGCCAAACTGAGTGATAAACTCTTAAATCTAAATTTCACTCGGTGTACATCTGTTCACTTGGTCTTTGTCTACAGAAATGAGAAATGCCCCACTATCCTCATAGTTTATGTGGATGATATCATTATTACAGGAACTGATGATCATCACATTACTCTGGTAAAAAGGGAATTGGCTTCTACATTTGAAATCAAAGATTTGGGCCTTCTTTGATACTTCCTTGAGATTGAGATTGCTTGATCAGCCCTGAAGAGAATGATCTCCCAGCGCAAATACTTCTTAGATCTTCTCAGTTTTGTAGGATATTTGAGTGTCAAACCTGTGAATAGTCCTATGGACCCTAATTATGATATTCATAAGGAGACTACTCCCGATCTTGAGATGATGTTAGAATTTCTGCGTATCTTGGTAAAGTTATTTTATCTGACTATTACCGGACCCGTGTCTCTTTTGTTGTTGGCCTAGTCAATTTATGCGCAGTCTTAAAGTTCATCACTATCAAGCGGTTCTTCTAATTCTTAAATACTTAAAAAAGGATCCCAAAAAAGGCATTATCTATTGAGACCATGGTCACCTTATTGTCAACGGGTACTGCGATGCTGATTGGGCCGGTTCTTCCCTGAACAGAAGATATATGAGTGGATAATCTATCTTTGTTGGTGACAATCTTATTTTCTGGAGAAGTAAGAAACAAAATGTGGTTGCTCGTTCTTCCACTGAAGCAGAGTATCTATTGAGACCATGGTCACCTTATTGTCAACGGGTACTGCGATGCTAATTGGGCCGGTTCTTCCCTGAACAGAAGATCTATGAGTGGATAATCTATCTTTGTTGGTGGCAATCTTATTTCCTGGAGAAGTAAGAAACAAAATGTGGTTGCTCGTTCTTCCACTGAAGCAGAGTATCATGTCATTATCGTCACTACTTGTAAACTATTTTGTGTTAAATCTATCTCGGGAGAAATTGGTTTCCCTGTTTTTGAGGCCATACACCTTTACTGTGATAATCAAGCTGCGATTCATATTACCAACAACCCTGTCTTTCATGAGAGGAAGAAACACATTGGAATCGATTTCCACTTCGTGCGGGACAAAATTCAGGATCAAACTAATACTATGGTGTTTGTGTCATCTGAAGATCAATTTGCTGACATTCTTACCAAAGCTATTTCTGGTTTATTCCTTCATTCATACTCCCTCTGGCTTGGAATGTTGGATGCTTATGGTGTTTGCTTGAGATGGGTGTGTTAAGATACAAGCTAATCAAGACTCACCGGGGGGTGACGATACTCAAAGTGTGATTGATGGGCTTAAATCGTTTTGGCCCCATATGTGACCGTGAAGAGGAAAAAACCCTAAAGGTTTGATTCTGCTCTTGCTCCCTCTCGACATAAAGACAGTTATAAAAACCTTCCAAATCAGTCATGCCATCCTTCCAACAATAGGATCACTTTGTAAGGCATTCCATGCATAACAGGTGCGGTCAAACATTAAACACGAGAGTACGGCAATATCAGGCTCAGAACATAGCGGGAAATCTCCTGGAATCATTTCAGAACCAATAACTGCACCAAAACGAAGTAGAATCACTCCACTCAATTTCACAGAGAATTGAAATAATGAATAACAACCAACAATTACAAAATGAACTGAAATGCACATTTAAAATCTATCCAGCTCGAAAAGAACCTTGTGGGACATGAGACAGCAAAATACTATTCCTGATTACTGAGAATTGCTCCAAACAGCTCAATGAAATATGTCTAGTCCAAAAAAGCAATTGAAATTCGTCCATACAATATTAAAAAACTCACAAAAGGTTAGAAGTTTATCTATTTCAATACAATAGGCAGGAATCGTTATCACATAACGTGAAAGATCCACCAAATATTCATCAAACAACCTCCTGAAAATATGGGCCAATAAATTTACAAAATTTGGGAAGAAATTAGGACGGATGGAGATAGAACTGGCCATTGGAGAAGACAAGTCTAGGGCACCGTTTCCCGGAAAAGATCACTCGCCGCGTCAGGGTGAATATCGGGGATAGGAGTGGAATGATGAGAATATCTCCTATGCACGACAATCGGCCCGACAGGTTTCTGCACTTCTTTCTATCATTAATGCCTCGCTCGAGTTGTCGTAAATTCAATAAATTAAAATATATGTGATATTTAAAGCCCTAAAGTTCCTGTCTTGGGACTCCTCGCTGGATGTAGGGGACTTCGAAGGGCGAAAAGAGCCCGAGAGTTTTTTAGAGTAGTGTCAAAGGATGGATCGTTTCCTGGCTTGGAAGCAATTGCCCCAAGCTAGACAGGTTGAGTATGTCACTCTTAGAGTGAAAGGGTCCACCCTAGTTTGGTGGGGACAGCTAGAGCGAACTAGGTTTAAGTTAGGCATTCCTCCAATCACCTCATGGGCAGAGTTTAAGGCACAACTTCAAAAACGATATGTTCCACCCGATTATGTTCAGACCCTCTATCGTAGGTTCCACAACCTACGTCAGGACAAATTATCGGTGGACGAATATACGAACGAGTTTCTAGTCCTACAGTATCGCCTCGACCTCCGAGAGGACGTTGACATGACTGTTTCCCATTACCTGAATGGGTTACGTTATTCCATCAGAGATCAATTAGAACTCCTTGATTATAAAGACTTAGGAGAGGTGTCAAGTCGCCCGCGTAGAGTAGAAGCACTACAGCAATGAACATCTGGGAACAAGTCTACTAATAGGTCCCACCCGACTCACACTTCCACTCCTGCCGGGCTTCCTCAACCAGCAGTATCCACGAGCACCCCAACACTCTCTGCCCCTCCCAGCAAGGTCAAAGAGATTATAGGGCACTAAACCTCAGCCTGGGACGTTTAGATGTTTTAAGTGTATGTAACCGGGCCATAAGTCTTCTGAGTGCCCGCGACGCCACTTTGTCGCCGTCATCGATTCTGAGAGTGGGTCAGAACCTGAGTATGTGGTCTTTCTTAGTGACTCCCAGACTGACTCGACCCATAAGACTGTGTTAGAGAATGAGTACGAAGTTGAGGGAGAACAACCAGAGCAGTTAGTGTGTGTTCTCCAATATAGTCTCCTAACTCCTAGGACTCCTACTGACGACGACTGGTTGAGGAACAATATCTTTCGTACCACTGCTCCATCATTATAGATAGTGGAAGTATGGAGAACTGTGTTTCTCAACGCATGGTGGATAAGCTATAACTGAAAATGCAGCCCTTAGGAAAATCCTACAGTCTGTCATGGGTCAGTAGTAGCACTACCATTCCTATCACACACCAGTGTCTCGTAGAGTTTTCCATAGGCTGTACGTATCAGGACATTGTATGGTGTCATGTAGCCACTATCGAGGTCTATCACATCTTGCTAGGACGACCTTGGCAGTACGATAAACACGTAGTCCATGATGGTGTAAAGAACTCTCACTTCTTTGAGCGCAATGGTCGCAAGATCGTTCTTCTTCCCCAGAAGATTGACCTTGTTCCCAAAGCCCCGGAGAGGACTTCACCCCCTTCTACCATTGTCTCTGCGATATCCTTCCCCTCCGCCACCATGCTACTGACTAGGTCCCAATTCTTGGCGGAGATGAAGGATAGTGAGGTCGTCTATATTATCCGGTATCGACACCACCCCCGTTACATTAGGCATCCCTAGTACGGTGCGACCCCTCATAGATGAGTTCTCTGAGATCATGTCAGAGGAGCTTCCCGATCAGCCACCCTCGATGAGAGACATACAACACTGCATAGACCTTATCCCAGGAGTTAGGTTACCTCATTTGCCCCACTCCCTCATGAGTCCGAAAGGGCATGAGGAGCGACATAGGCAGATGACTGACCTGATTTCGAAGGGTCACGTTCGAGCAAGGTTGCAGATGTCGGATGTCGGGTTCATGTCGGTTTGGGTTTGATATTTCGTTTGTCGGATTGCAGAGGATATATCGGGGATATTTTACAATATCGGGTTTTAATATTTAAAAAACATTATTCATATATATAAACATTTTTGTATATATGTGCAGGTACATACATGATATATTTTTATAAATTATATAATAAACATATATACACATAATGTATGTTTATAAATTATATAATAAACATATATATACACATAATGTATCTTTATAAATTACATAAAAAACGTGTTGTCGACAGTAAACGGTATAAAGTGCATCAAATGAAAGTGAAACGAGAAATAAGACCAATCTTATCTCAGAGAGATGCACAAAATATAGCACAAAACAAAATATTACCGCTTGAACACTTAAAAGAAATGAAAATATGTATATTTTTAGTACTCCTCATGTATCGTCGTCGAGATATTGCCTGATATATCGGGTAAGACCGATATATCGGTGCCAGAAGACCAATATGTCAGGGCCTAAAGACCGATATATCAGGGGTATTTTCAAAAATGATATTTTTGCTTAAAATGTCGATGTCATTGCGTTTTCTGCCCAAAACCTTTATGTCAGCAGACATGTCATCCGACATCTACAATACTACATTCGAGAGTGCATGTGTCCGTGCGCCGTCCCTACACTTCTAGTTCCTAAAAAAGATGGGACATGGCGTATGCGTGTGGATAGTCGAGCGATTAATAAAATTACAATCAAATATCGGTTTTCAATTCCCCGATTCGATGACATGCTAGATATGCTTAGTGGATCCCGTGTATTTTCAAAGATTGACTTAAAAAGTGGATACCACCAGATTAGAATTCGACCTGAGGATTAATGGAAGACTGCAATTAAGACTAAGGAATGATTGTATGAGTGACTGGTGATGCT